>SAYR01016830.1:320078-372716 GCA_004382745.1 Argopecten irradians irradians | reverse complement strand
CTGATTGGCCAATATTTTTTGCATACACTATGAAAAAAAAATCCGAGAATGGCGCGAAACCCGACGTTAACGTGACGTCACAATAGAGACATTGACGTTGCGTATTGATTCGGAAAAAAGAATCCCTTGAAAAAACACTATAAATGTTACATTTAAACATACTTCATTTTTATCAAATAGAGTATAAAGATTAATTATAAAGTATTGATGTCACTATTTTTAATTTTATCGGGTTATGAAAAAAAAATGTTGGCAAACTTATGTGAGAATCCGCCTACGCGGATTCACACAGTTTGCAAACAATTTTTTTTTCATACCCCGATAAAATTAAAAAATAGTGACATCAATGCTTAATTAAAACATACATATTATTAGTAGCATTCCTATTAAGTATCATAAAGTAAGTGAATATTTAATTGGCTTAATACTATAACCATGCAATCATTGAATGAAATTATTTTGATATTAAATTTTGACATAATTTAAAATTAATTGATGAAAGCAAATTTCAACTCCATGTTGATTTAGTCCACCACCAAACTGTTTATATTTGAATGTCAAACCTTATCCTATCTTTTATCACAGATTCAAGTTAAAAGTTCTTATTATATAGCAATCAATATTATTTGAAATGAATTAAAAAAAAAAATTTCATAACGAATTAATATAGTTATTTTATATCATTACATACATACAATGTGACATATTATTAAAGGTTATCCCTATGAAGTATCGTAAAGTAAATAATTTATTTGGTTGAATACTGTAAAACCAACTTACTTAGCAGTGGCTTATTTCATGAATATTTCACAATGATTTAATTTAAAGATTTAGAATTTTATGATTCTTTTATCTTGCTTGCGAAATAATGCAAGATTTAATTTGCACACAAAAATTTATTGGTTAAAATTTAACAGTAGATATATATTTCTGTTTAAAAATCACAATGCTTTAATACTAAAATCAGCTTTGATTGTCCAGTACTTAGGAAGCAGACTGATACTTGGTCCTATATTAGACGAGGCTTGTGTATCTCCCTGACTTGTCGCTGGATCCTGAGAGGAATCGTTACCCTTTGTATTCCCTAAGGACTTTATACTGTAGATATTGTGATAGGTTTCTTGTTGTAGGATAATACCTGTGTAGGTACTATAGCGACGGAGCTGCCGCGGCGCACATGTCACGGTAAACACTTTACCACAAACTTGTTGGTGTCAGTCAAAGGAGGGATGGTTCTCGTATTCTTCTATCTGTAACAGAAATATTGTATTAATATTTTGAGATAAATCATTTCTAATAAGAAGTTGTTGTAAAAACTTATTATAACTAATTACCTACTGTAAACAAACATTCTGTGCGATTTACTTTCACAACCAAAGTAAATTACCAAAAGTTTATCCGCCAAATTAACATTAACATGATTGATTCTGTAAGAATTCCAGAAAGTTTTTAAATACGCGGAATGTTGATTCACAAACTTTTTTTGAAATAGAAATCATGTCATTTAATAGCTGCTATGTAAAGTTTGTTTACGGCAATTTTTTAACCAGTCACATTCCATATAAATTTCTATTAAAAAGGCTAAATAAATTTATTTTTATGTTCAAAATTTGTTGTATCAGTGCATGAGTACGTCCATATAATCAGACTGTAACCGAATGTCACTGGCATTTATATTTGACATAATAGCCTGGTTATATAATTCTACTAATAGATCGGAAGAGAAAATTCCCTAAATTAGCCTTTATTACATTTGACAAAAATTCACTACATTAATTTCAAGCTACCAGAATGACCATGGTAAGGTACATTTTACTTTTCCCCACTGTTTGTAGTTGTGACATATCTGACCTGAAATTTTTGAAGCTTTACAATCACCGAAAGGTGGGACTAATCAATGGTAAATGATACTTCATTCAGGTCTTTCATGTTTCTCATAGAGAAGCATGTTCTTTCCTCTCTCAAGGGTGCCAAGAAACGATAACGTTATGGCATGTAAAACTCTTCAATTCTCTCTCAAGTAGGAGATAACCCACTGTAGCATTGATCTATAATTGTAAATTACATCACTAGGGTTCTTTTAATTCCTACTCTGGTTTGATGTACTAAACCACAACTCTGCGTAGGTTTTTACTATGTGAATAGAATTAACATTTGAGGATTGAGGGGAATCTTCCAAGGCAAATTAATACATTACAGTAACCATGGTAACAGTTGACTTACATCCATCCACCTACACTCTGCAATCTCCTGTGGGCAGGGATTAATGGCTCCGCCCACTGCCTTCAATCAGACAGATGTAGTACAATCAGAGCAGCCGTAACGAAAGTTATGTTGGTGTCGGAAAGTCAGTACCGACACAAACTCTGCCTCACTCCCGTCTCCTCTAACACCTCCCGGCGAGATTCACCGCCAAAATCCTCACCTAGAAACAAAATATTTCCTTAAATAACATGACGTTTTCTTTCTTCTTATTTGTAAATGTTTTGTTTACTTTAATGTGTTTAAACATTAGTTTAAACAAATGGTCGGGGCCCTGGAGTTGCATGAACATTCCTTAACTTGAAAAAAATCCCCATAGGAAAGCATTACTAAAGTCACTAGGTGAGGAAATCTCCTTAACTTAGATTTATTCATTAACTTCTGTAATGATTTCTATTAATGAGAATTTGAATTTCAGGGAATGTAAGTGAAACTGCAACATTTACTGAAGGTCAAGGTGACTTGAGGTTAAGGTCACCTGACCCATACGTTTTACCTTCGTCAGCGAGTCCGCCGGGGAGTTTCCAGTGTTCTGGATGATGTTGAAACCTCTCCTGTATCACTAGGACCTGGTTCTTATCATTGACAACAAAGCCAGCCACACCTGTAAAAATCCAGGTAAGAATTAATGGATAACCTGGTTCTTATCATTGATGACAAAGCCTGCCACAACCTGTAACAAGAGATCCCAGAGGGATCTTGGCGCCCTCCAAAAATGATCAATGTCTGAACACAGAAAGAGGATCTTTTCCCTTGCTTTTCAACACTTTTACTACATTTACTATATATGAACTTGAGAAAGACTTTCAGTACTTTCTGAGAATATTAGGCAGTAACAAAACTTCAAGATTTCAAAACCCAGATGGTACCTGGCGATCCTCTTGCTGACCGTTTAAAAGTCCGAAAATGGCACTAGACCCCTCATAGGCCATGGGCTAGGAGGGTCCCACATGCACCCCCGCCCCCAAACCTCCGAACCAATATTTTCTAACCCTTAGATCCACTGATCACAAATCAAAATGTTAACATTGCCATAAGTTGGGATTGAACTTTTCCGTTATGACGTCATCAAGATGCCGCCATCTCAAATTCACTAAAAAAATGAAAAAAAAGTCTTAACATAGACATGTTTCAACCGAAAGTAGACAAATGAGGTATCAAAATGACCAAATAGAAACTAAAAAACATATTCAGGACAAGTAACCAAATATATGTAGTGATTTTTTACGCAGAAGTGAAAAAATAGGATTTAAGTTCAAAAATGGTAATTTTTTAAATAAATTTTTCATATTTGCTTTGACGCATCAAAAAACGTTTCCAACCGCAAACTATTATTTCTAATTAGTTTTTTGCCACTTATAAATCAGAATTAAACAAAAACAAGAAAAAACCAAATGTATAAATTGTTATAAGTTCAGGTTATGACGTCATGCAAGATGGCCGCCATCACGAAGTTCACTAAAAATGAAAAATATTCATAACATTGAAATTTTCAACCTGAAGTAGACAAATGAGATATACAAAATGACCACAATAGAAACAACAAGTACATACAGGACCAAATCATCCAATATATATAGGCAATTTGTACATAGGGAAAATGAAAAAAATAAGATTTTAAAACTCAAAAAGTAATTTTCAGCAAATTTTTCATATTTGTCTTCAATGCAGCCAAAAAGTTCCAACAACAAATCATTATCGTAATCAGTTATTTGATCTCTTATCCAATTAAAAAATCAATGAAAAACACCAAACAAAAAATAAAAATAGATAGAAATGCAAAAGAATAATTATTGTTATACCCCTTCATTAGGATTACCAAAAACATCACCAGGTGCGTATAATGGGCATTTGCTATTTTTTCCACCACGTCGGAAACCTGGTAATTATTACAACACAAAACACCCACTGAATTTAGGAGTAAACAAATGTAAAAAAAACCTAAAAAGCCTGTATTTCTGTTTTTTTATAATTTCCATTCCCCAGAACGTTTTGTGTCTTTTGAAAATAGGAGAACATCGTTTATTTCCTAATGCATTTACATGGGCCAAAAAAAAAAATGTTTACATGGTTACTTAACAGTGTTCACATTTTTATTTTCTTTTTCAGTGGTTCTTAAAATTTTTCATAAAAAACCCATATCATTGTGCGTGCTTCTTCACCTCACTGCTTCTATTTAAAGCCAGATTTGGTATGAAAACAAAGAAAAATTAATTATTGTATGTTGATGATGAAAATAACTATAGTATGTGCATTATAATGATAAACAACAATATGCAATTTCATATTTTATCATTTATGTATTCAATCATATTTCTATACAATTGTATATTATACAGAAGTTATATACAATATCTATATATATATATACACTAGCTGAGCTTTTTATGATAATTTGTACACAGGGTATTAAAACAATTCTGAATTTATTTTGATTTTATACCATAAAGCCAGTTATTTATAGGGGTAAAAATTGTCATGATTTTATTTTTTTTAAAGTAAAAATGAGAAAATACAAAATTTTTATTGGTTTTGAATTTTCTCTATTTGGTTTTCATGGTATAAATATGAATACACCATTTCTCAATACATCTTAGTTCCTGCAAAAACATTATCCCCGTAAAAAATAACCGGCTATTTGGTATATATATGAAATCTGAAAGCAGCATTACATTGTAGGTGTATCTATCTTATGTAAGTTAAAAATTGTGCAAAATCTGCCAAAATGTATAAATTAATGTGATGTTAAATTGTACATATTTTATACATTTTATAGACATATGATGAAAAAAAATTCTTGAGCTTGGATGAACGGGTATATATTACTTGTATTAATAGAGAATTTATGTCTTATGCACAAAAAAAATTCGCTTATATGAAATTTTTATGAAATGCATGCTTGCTCAAGAAGAACATAAGGTTGACTGAAAAAGGCTTGTATCTATTACTAGATGTTTGATTTTCTGGTCTTATCTATTGCTTTATAGTTGTATTGTTCTTCTGCAATTATTGGTTGTAATAGGATGACTAATCGTATCTGACAGTAAATCATACATAATTGTTTTTAGAAACAATAGTGCCTTGTCTAACTAGAGAAATAAATAATCTAGTCAACAGCTGTGTGTCTGTGTATTTGTTTTATGATAATTACTGTAGAGCTGGTTTAATTTTGATAATTTTTTATTTAACAAAAAAAAAAATAATAATAAAGAAAAAAAGAGAGAATATTGAATTTAAAAAAATTTAAATTAATTTATCAATGTTTCACAGATAAAGTTGTTTTCGTCATAACAATTTTCCTGCCAAATTACCAAGTTCCGTTTCATCTGTTATATGGCAGTCACTGTATATGGAAATTTCAAAAAATTTCATTCCATTCATTTACCAAGAAGACCAGCATTAGACCTGTTTCTAGACTAGACAGTGCAACACTGTTATAAACATGGGGCTACAATCAAATGATTTAATGGCTTTCATGATAAACAATTAGAGTCATTTAAGGACATGCCAGGGTTAGGAGGTGGAGGAAAGCCAGAGTACGGGTACCCAGAGAAAAACCACCAACCAACAGTCAGTACTTGCCCCAGATAGGATTCATGCATACGCATGACCAAGAGCTGGAAGGCTTGTGGTAATATGTTGGGATATATTAACCACTTGACCACATGTACCATGGTCCATTTATCGAGGATTCTTGGATACTCATGTCACCAGCAGTCAGGACTCCTGTTACTGGGTTTGATCCTCGGGTTGGATGAAGTTCAGACATGATATCGTTAGTCTTTACGGTACAGGCTGGTGGTCAGATCAACTTGGATCAGCCTGACTTGGTAACACCCCACCATCTGTTATCACACAACTGACACTGGTGTTTGTTTGCTGAAACAGGACAGAATATATTACTTACCAAATGGTAAAACTTTGTTTGATAAAATTCAGTTACATCGTGTATTAGCAGTTTGTACAGATATGTAATTTCTAAGATACAAAATTAATTCCGAACTTGTTAAACTTGGAAGACTCTAGGCTGTGTAATTTACCTGTTTTGTTGGTCTAAATGAAGTTCACTCAAATACTCTGCTTATTCAAAATTTCACTAGGATGGTCACACTGTCAGAACTCCCCGAGTTAACAATTTTGACTTCTGGCCTCAATTTTCTCAGGCCCTCTCTTCGTTAATACCATGAGGCCCCGATTAAAAACATCATACTTTCTATGCACGTTTATCTAGACAAAGGAACACAGCCTTATGCCACATACAGTGGGGGACTTAAATTTACTAATTCAATACAGATTTTAGTGATAATTACCATCTTCGAACTTTTGACTAATGAGATCTCCCGTTGGCCATTAATAGGAGTGATGATGATTCGTGTGTTCGGGACATGAGACCAAGTTTTACCCAGGCCGGGTGTTCTGGCTCTATCCCAATTTCCACCTACCATATTATTGGTGATCTATAAAGAAAAGGAAGTGTAGTTCATTGTCTTCGTATACTGCTGAGTTATCTGCCCTTGATATAGATTGTGACGTGATTAGTCTGTGTCAATTTCTTGAATTGTAATGACATTACATTCACAAACATAGGATGTAGCTATCCATACCTTCTTTCAAGGGCATACAACTCAGAAATGTGCAAAGATAGAATAGCTATATAGATTCACACAGTTAGAAACTTTTTCCCCCATACATCTCTGACATGAAAAATGAATTGACATCAATAGATCATTACCAAAACAGCTATAGAACAGTCGACAGCCAGTTGTTTTAGCTTCCTGGACAGAGTCACCATCAATCCATGTCCTAAAACATCAGGTAGAGGAGATGTCTTTTACATAACCACAAAATTATCCAAAATAAAACCATCTTAATCTCCAGTGATAAAAAATTCAGAAGATACACACTTCAAAACTGGTAGTAATGCATGCAACAATTTGCAGCGATTCAGACATGAATTTTCACCAAATATTCAAAAATTCAAAGATTTAAAATCTGCTATGAAGTAAATAAAGTGTACATGTACATGTATACAGGTAAATATGATGTCTTCTTACACTTTTTAAAAGTCTTTTTTATAGGTTTGAGTGATAATCGAGAAATAGCCTGTATGATATGGCTGTTGCTGATTTTCGACCAGTTATGTGAAATAACGCAATGATCATGATATGTGTAATGATTACTGTAAAATAGCTTTCCATTTTGGAAATCACAGCATTTCGATACTAAACGGTAGATAGTTGACTTCCACATAAAGCAGTATAGATTATGGGGTATCGATTTAACATGTATGAAATAGATCAGACCTACCATCCATCTGCTGGCCTCCCAGTACTGGGTTTATTACAGACGCTATATTGTCTACAACAAGTAACTTCATGTCGCTATAGAAACCATCAGTCTGAAATAAAAATACATGTATTTTCAAAAACCATTCATCCTAATCAAACTTAATGATTTCTCATTAACTACACTCTCACTGCGAATTTTAATTTTGTGATTTAGAGTCGTATGTACCAGTCAAACGTCAAATGGCAAACTTGTCCAGGAGATATCCAGTATGCCAACTTTTGATTTTAATTTTATTACAAAATTACAACATGAATATGTATGTAATATTCATTGACGGTAACAATAAATTTATTTAAATATCAGTGTTTTATTTATGACACACTAGCCAATATTTCCACCTTAACACTATTACACAGTAACAGTACCTGTTGTAATATTTGACATCGGAGCTTCTCAAGTTCCGACAACAAGGCAAAGATGTCAAACGTTTGTTGGCATCGCATTCTCTGGAATGTAGACTCCTCTATTTCCTGAAATTAGATGATGTAACTCTTAACTGCTTGTATATTAAATGACTATAAATCAAGCAAGTATATGAGTGTCCATTTAGATGGCATTATTATTAGTTAATTTAACGTTTCCTTTTTTAGACTGATAACTAATAAAGTATTTGAAATAAACCATTTTTGACTGTTCAAATTCAGGATAACATTGCTCTTTCTCTGGACAGAGATATTCACATAATACTCAGCAAGCCTCATGTTTGACAAATTAACTGTTTAATCCCTTGGTTGAACCTCGATTGTAGTAAGATACTCAAGCTGTGAAACACTCGGCAATTTTGACAACCTATGAATCTTCTTCCTTGGTTGAGATTCCCTTTTCTCAACAAACAGGTTGTCTTGACTTGGGTAAGATAGAGACTCTAATCTTACCCTCACCAGATATTTGTCCAGGTTAAGAGAATTTATTGTCTTGAAAATTCTCCTCCTATTAACAAGATTACCTGTCCAGAATGTTCTGCTATCTGTAACACTCTCTCAGCCATTAGACTTCCATTTGTATCAATGTAGTATACATTCTGTTTAGCTCTACAAATCACAGCACTGGCGCAGGTCATACAAAACTACAACGGAAATAGGTCAAATGGAATTACAACTAGGTCATACAGAATTACAACAAAATCAGGTCAAATAGAATCACAATTAGGTCATACAAAACTACAACAGAAAAAGGTCAAATAGATTTACAACTAGGTCACACAGAATTCCAGCAAAAATAGGTCAAATAAATTTACAACAAAAAAAGGTCAAATAGAATTACAGCTAGGTCATACAGAAATAAAACTAAAACAGGTCAAATAAAATTATATGCAGGCAAACAAAATTACAACAAAGAAATTAAAAAGGTCAAAACGAATTACAAGTAGGTCATATAAAACTACAAAAAAATAAGTCAAATAGAATTACAACTATGTCATACAAAACTACATCAAAAATAAGTCAAATAGCTATAGATTTATAACTAGGTCATAAAAACTACAAAAAAGTAGGTTGTATAGAATTTAGGGCTGCCGCGATACGGCAGAAGCGTACCACGATATATTGTGATACACAACAGCTGTCTTGTGATATGTATTGCAATATTCTGACCTTAACATATGTGGTGTTTATTTTGTATATATTCCATAATAAAAACACCCTTTACATTATACAAACATACAGTGCTATGTTATGTAGTTTTACATCGATTTCAACCATGTTGTTGAGTAACAAAAATGTTCAAATGTGAGGTTTTTGTAAAAATTACGAGTCTGTGAAAAAGCTAGGCTACAGTCGTTGGTAACCTTATAATGCAATATCTAAACATGATAGTGTCTGCAAATATTTACACTTTTGAACCTAAATAATGAACAAATTTACATACAATTATCCTGGCAAAATACGCTTACGATCGTGATTAAACTTCAAAGGGCTGATCGGCTTGCAGTGTTGTTTTGACACGTGTAGGAATTCGAAAATGGGGCGGACGATGAAGCCTGAAATAGCTGGCAAAATCCCTGCAGCCAATGTATTCACCGGGCCTTAAATGTGTTTAGAGAATTACATATTCCGGTATTGTTGATTGATGGAGCGAATCAACTTGATAATATTTCAGAAACTAGCCTAATGTCATATTGTTTATATTCAACGTCATGCAAATGTTTGAATCATTTGAACATTATACACGTTAGTTACAAACGTTTGACCGACATCGGAATCAAATGAAAACGAAAGGGATACCCACATGGCTTCATATTATCGGAAAGGAAAACAAATACAACTTGCTGGTTTTGTTTTAATGACAGGATGTTTTAATCATATCAAATTAATGAAATTATGATACAAAGAAAATATATCGTTAAAAACCGGTACAGGTAAACTGTATCGCGGTACAATATTTTTTGGTGGTGTATTGCAATACCCCGATATACCGGTTAACCGCGGTAGCCCTAATAGAATTTCAACAAAATCATATAAAACTCTTAACAAATATTGGTAAATAAAATTACAACTACATTATACAGAATGACAACAAAAGCAGGTCAATTATAACTACAACAAGGCCATACAAAAATTGAATGACAACAATTAGGACAAACAGAATTAAACTAGGTCACAGGATGTTAAACTTATCAAACCATTTGTGTCATAGGTAAAATACAATAATCAACCAGATTTTGTTTTCCTTTTGGCTTTATAATATCATTTTAATGTAAACATTTACCTGTGTTTTACCTGCTGCAACCTCCCCTGCTATTTCAGTTATCTCCCCTGTATAAAGTCCTCCATCTAATAGATCATCAACGCTGAAATTATAAACCAAAATTTCATCATCAAATATCAATTTATATATTTCATATGAAAATTGACCTACTTTTGGGTCTACATTTATTAATAAGTAAATGAAATAAGAAATTCTTTTAATTTTCGTATACAAAATAAATTCCAAAATCAATTCCTATATGTTTTCTAATTATCATTTTGTAGCATTTGTGTCAGATTTTTGTAAAAATTCATTGGCATTGAGGTATTCTTATGTTACAGTGCTTAGTGAAATTAAAAGGTAGTTCTTTGTTCTAAAGATATGAACATGTATGTACAATGCGTTATCAAATCTGAATTTCCATAGAATGACAAATGCATAATTTTGTCTGCTTGATGATTTGAAAGTCTAGCTGTCAACTTGAAAATTGCGAAAAATATGTAATATTAATAATCTTTTATACTAGCTAAAAAGTACACTCTACGTATATGGTCAATTCATACTTTTCTGAAGTCCAAACAATAAGGAATCTGCCTTTAGGTATTATAGATACCAGTACCTGTCACAACCTGTAGTTAATATAGAGATGGATGCCATTGCTGTTTCATACAAATCTTTTCCACTGACTGGAAACGATGCAGTCTGGGCCAACAGTACCCTACGCAAAGCCAGCATCTCCTATAAGATGTAAAATAAAAACTATAAACATATAATACAACACTTTACACAAGACTAGCACCTCCTTTTTAAAAAAGTACTAAAAGAAAAAAAAATAAACAATCTGAGCATTAATTGTTAAATACATTAAGTTCTGATATATATCATTGCAATTATTGGTAGGGCCAAATAAAAAACATTCTTGTTTCCGGTAACACCCTTTAACCAATAGGTATTTTTTTTTTTTTTTAATATTTTTTCTCTTCTTCCCAGTTTCTTGCAGTGAAAAACTGAAAAAGTTAAGGTCAAAACTGATAAAAAGTTTTTAAGTAGGCACCAATATAATTTTATAGGGTCGGTTGGGTTACCGGAAAACACAATTTTTTTTTGTATAGCCTTATTTATATACATGTGTTATATTGAATAATGGGTAAAATAAATTATCAATTTTTTTATTTTTTTTTTTTATTTTATGCTTACTTCTAGCCTTTTGGTTAAGGTTACAATAATGCTGTGAGCAATTTTTACACTGCAAAAGAGTTTATGTTTTTGGGTTGAACTATTCATAAAAAAATATTACAAAATGTTTATTGTTCATTTCATTCAATATAATAATACACTATAAATCTTCCCACTGAAGACTTTCTGTACTGAGGATGATTGTTATAATTCTCATAAAAGTTTTGCGTATTAGCAGTTTGTATTTCTTACCTGTAATTAGATATAAATGTATCTCAATTTCCTGTATTCGCATAATAGCTTCCTTATATACCGTAATTAAAAAATGAATCAATGTAGGGTGCAGAAGTTATTAAACCCCTATATATAGCTTCACACTTTAGCAATATGAGAGGGTTGGTGTTTGGTCACACTTCAGTGAACAAATATAATGGAGTGCAGACCTGAGGTCAGACCTCCAGATGCTGAAACACAGCAGGTGTCATAACCTGGGCAGAATATAGGCTGGTTCATTTGGTTATTGGACATCATGCCCCGAAACGTTATATATAGCGTCACGGCACGTAAAACTCTTCACTTCAGTTATTGGACAGTAGTTGGCACAGGTAACTTATAGAAAGGTTGTCAAATAAATTATCTTTGGACTGAAGCAAGGACAAACATTATATGATGTAATTACCATGCATATTCCAACACAAAATGTGTCCATGCCTGAGAGCAATTAAATAATGAATAAATGAAGGGTCCATAAAAGGACCAAATTTAGAAATAGATGAAAAATCTTTGGACAATTTTAAACTATGTGAATAAATGAAGGTGCAAAGGAATATACAAACAAAGAAATTTGGTTGTCATCTTTTTCAGTCTGAATTTTAAGAATTAATTACATTATTGCAGGTTGAGATAATACATAAATTGTACAGCATACCCATCCAAATGAGTATTCTGTATTTAATATAACTTCACAAATGAACTGATTATAAGCAAGCCCCTTTCAATCACTTACCACACAATACAATAATCACTATTGACGAATTTATGTTTACTTTATATCCAGACAGTATGATGGAGAGGGTTCAATGTTTGTGGGGGGGGGGGGGGGTTAAAATAAGATATATTCCATTCAAACTCAACTTCGCTAGCAAAGGGTATTAGATGTAGAGAGAGGATCGGACTTCTACCCTTGGCTAGCTTAGTTGATTCAAACTATGATGCCCAAATCAAATCTGAATTTAGCAATATTAGATAATATTTCAAAATTTGTTCATAATAAAACCGTCAGATCCGATAAAACCTTGTATGGTATTTCTGCCTTCTGTGACAGTGCCTCTGCGTCCGCTGTGATTAAGTCCAAAGTTGTCTTAATGCCGGCTTCTCTAAGCCGACCATGGACTGATTCTGTCAGAAACGGACACATTCCAATTCGTATAGCAGACATCTAAAACGATCCTGTAGTTATATACCGCACCTTTCAAAATATTCCCGCGGAAATAAACACAAATATTGATTAGAGTAGTTTCCCTTGGAACAACAGGAAATGGCAAGCGCTTGTTGACTTCCGCTCACACATGCGTCAGAGAGACATTGAACACAAGACGATCGATCAGCAACAGTACTTTCTTCGTAACATGCAAAAGATACAATGAAAACCTAACCTGTGGACATATCATTGCGTAAGTAAGCTCATGCCAAACGTCTGAAATATGTGAACTAGGAAATGTTAATTTATAAAGAGTATACAAGCAGACCATAAATGAAACATGATGCTTGTAGCCATCGTTGTTTACAATGGAAATGATCAGCTGCTGGACCGGTCCGTGTCACAAAACCCCATAAATAAATATGTCCTTGTAACAGCATACATTTACATTAAAATTTAAGCGTACTTTTAAATCAGACATATACTCCTAACTGCTGTTTAAAAAGCATGTCATATGAATTTCTAAAATGATTTGATATACACTTGTACATGATGTAGTTATTCTGACAGTCGACATTTTAAATATGTTTTCTAAAGTTTGAATATGTGTTATAAAATATCCATGCTTTAATGTCTCTTTGCTTTAATGCCCTGTCATGTTTCCGAAACAATAGTGCTGCAACGATGCGCTTCCCCCATGATATGTATCACAATACTTGTCTATCAATATGATACGTATCACAATACTTGTCTCACAATACGATACATATCGCGATACCTGTCTCACAATACGATACATATCACGATACCTGTCTCACAATACGATACATATCGTGATACTTGTCTCACGATACGATACATATCACATTATTTATCAGTATTTGACACAAACTTTTCTAATCTTTATCTAATTGGATTTTGATTTAGGTGAAATATACTGAAAAATACTACCTCTACTTGGCACTAGCAAAGCTTCAATAAAAGTGTTTTATATCGATTGACTAAAAAGATTCTTTTGTTTTGTTTTGTAAAGAGCTGAGTGACCGTTCTGTAAAATCCATTAGTGATGAAGAAAACAAAACAAAAGACTACAATTTTAACATTGATATAGATTCTTAGCAGCATCAGAGCTTTTGATTAAGTGGAAGATGCTTGGCATAATATTTTAACACATTTACCGTATATATTCATTGTGTCCTAGAGACGTTGTGGATTTTGAATGTAAGATCTAATCTATCAAATCTATGATTTAATCCATCAAAATTACAGTCTCCTGTGAAGAATAATAGGTATGTTATGTTCACAAATAAAAATATTTGAAACTGTAAATGCCTTACGTAGATGTATATATAGTGATTGTATTGACTAAGAATCTACAACTACAGAAACAATGTCCATCAATAGCGAATATCTTTGGTAGGAAGTATGGATAACCACTCAAAAAATCCTGATTTCGGAACTGGTTGGACGTACTGTGATATAGGGAAAAAGTACCGTGAACTGAACTGTGAAGTATATACTGTGATATATCGTCAGACATCGCAAAAGTTGAAAAAGAAATGGCCAGACATTCAGACCGGCAAGGACTGTGAGTAAGCCGGACCGAACAAGATTTTGCCGGACCGAACATCAATGTGAATTTTTGAAGTAAACATAACTTCCTACTATAAGTATGCAGGCAGCTATTTTCATGATTATCTAATTTATCTTATGTAATTTACATATTTGCCAGGTTCGGCACCTGTGTAATACTTCAGAGACACCATTTCCACTGACTTCCAGTACTCAATAATTGCCGGATGGTCGGTCCGAACCGGATTTTAAAATAGGCGGTCAGAGTCAAATATTGCAGGACATGTCCGTCGGACCGGCAAATTTCGCGATGTGTGTATCGTCCCAAGGTTTATCGTTGCAGCACTACAAAACAAAAATAAGGAAGTTTATCAATAACAATTACAATGCAAAATGTCATAATTAAAGGCTAATATATAGCCAATTACAATACGAAACAATTAACACAATATTGTCTATGTTTTAAAGCAATGAAGAATCATTTTGTTTTCTGCTGTGGTGCTCTGGTAACTTTATACTGTCACCTAATTACTATAATATTAATTAGTATTAAGAGGATGCCAGAAAACATCAATCGACGCACATTATGGGATTTAATCATTTTTGTTAAAGAATCAATGATAAGTCAGTGTTCCAGATAAATTTTGGAGGGTTTGTAATACGTGGGTTTTAAGATGCCAAAACAACATGGGTAATGTACAATATATACTGTCAATTAGTTCCACCATCCAGTGATAAGACGTCATTTTTTGACATAAGTTTCGTGACCCTGTCAGTGATTTGTTTAAGTACATTTGGGGCAGAATAAAGGCCGCTTCCCCTACTGAAATTGCACTGTGTTTTCCCAATTTTATGTAAATATTTTCCCAAATAATGAAAAGCTGTCTAAAATATACATGTTTTAAGAAAAGCTGTAATAAGTGTTTTGACTAATAGAAAATTAAGGTACATGGCCCTAAAAATTAAAGTAAGGACATCACTGTCCGTTTTCATAATCTTTCCAAACTATACTTAAGACTCATCTGTTTATTTATATTATAAATTAAATCATATAAGTTCCATAATGTCTAAACCTGATTAATGAACTAACTTTTAATGATGTATAATAAATACAATAACTGTTAAAAATGCTCCACCACTGACAAATGGTAGTTTTTCTCTATCAAAAACAGGAGCAGACGATTTAGTATTTTTATTATCCCCCGCCCAACGAAGTTGGCGGGGGATATACAAATGGGTTCCGTCCGTACGAATGGTTTCCGGAGCATAACTCTAAAACAAGAAGACATTCCACGAAACTTCATACACACATTGGTCTTATGGTCTAGTAGTGCCTTTTGCTATTTTTAGGTTTTTATTTTTGCATTTTTCCCGTAACCATGGAAACATTGCTGAAAATATCATATTTTTGTACCAGGTTCGTTTCCGCAGCATAACTGGAAAACTGGTTGAGATCTATGCACGGAACTCCATAGGCACATTAGTCTTATGGTCTAGTAGTGCCTTTTGCTATTTTAAGGTTTTCACTTTTTGTACTTTTCTCTGTAACCATGGAAACATTGCTGAAAATGGCAGATTTTTGTGTAAGAATCGTTTCCGCAGCACAACTTTAAAACCAGCAGAGATATTTCCATGAAACTTCATAGACACATTGTTCTTATGGTCTAGTAGTGCCTTTTGCTATTTTTAGGTTTTCACTTTTTGTGCTTTTTTCTATAACCATAGAAACATTGTTGAAAATATCATATTTTTGTAGCAGGTTCATTTCCGGAGCATAACTCTAAAACCAGAAGAGATATTTCCACGAAACTTCATAGACACATTCTTTTTATGGTCTAGTAGTACCTTTTGCTATTTTTAGGTTTTTATTTTTTGCACTTTTTCCGTTACGTTGAAAACATTGCTGAAAATATCATGGTAAATGGTAAATGTTACTTTGCAAAACTCCACCCATCTTTGTGTATATAGTCTAATATAAATGTCAAGGCTGTATACCTGATTCAACAATTGTAGCCCCGCTCTACTTGAATTATACCATCTTTAGCTCAACTTCCTTTTTCCTGTTTTTTTCATACACATAGGTCTCCACAATCAAACTTACTTCAGCTTTGATATCTCCATTGGCGGGGGATCTGAATGACTATGTCCTTGTTCAGTTACAAAAGTTACTTACTTTACACCATTA
This sequence comes from Argopecten irradians irradians, assembly GCA_004382745.1. Lineage (NCBI taxonomy): Eukaryota > Metazoa > Mollusca > Bivalvia > Pectinida > Pectinidae > Argopecten > Argopecten irradians. The sequence goes on along the minus strand of SAYR01016830.1, from coordinate 356,067 downwards.
CCACCATCGAAAAGTTTGAGCTTCTAATTTTTTACTTCAAGATAAAAATATTAAAAATAATTAATTGCAACCCGAAAAAAATCCATGGCACTTTGTCCTTAGTATATGGAATGCAGTACTATTGCACATGCACCAGAAGCAAAATAAATTATTTCAAATTATTTTTTTGTGTTAATTAGACATATATATATACATGATTAAACACCAATTATTGTTCAAATGATGGTTATCATTTATGATCTGTCGGCGGTGGAGCATCTTTAATAAGATTCTTGTGTTGAATTGTAATAAATATTATAGGTGATTGATTCCAAACAAAGCAAATACGAACAAAGGAATTTGTTGCTGTACATGTGATTTACTGTACCATCTGTTGGTGTACGTGAGATTTAATGTTCCATCTGATCATTTTGAGGTGTCAGAGTTGCCTCCCTTCACCTAACTTTGCAATATGATATGTTCAGTAACAGCTGGCGTTTGATAGAGTCATAGATTATTTAGCTGTAAATGTTTTACAAAATATAACACAACATAGGTTTTGAATAAATGTTTCTGGAAAAACCCATATAACATATGAGTGATGTGGAACATTCACTATTGATTATTGTATAGTGAATACATGCATATAGAAATGGTAAACACCAGATATTGGATAATAATTTGTATAAATGAGGGAAAGTATAGTAACAATGCATTTGTTACTTAATCCAGGGCTTTCATTATCTTTCAGGAGAGGCGGTACAATTGCAATTTCAGGGGGTACTTTTCTATACTATCTGTATAATATCTAATGTAATTTAGCCAAAATCAGGCGGTACCACATCTAGGTTTAACAGGCAAAATTATAAAAAAAAAAATACATGACTACCTATGTATTTCTTAAACTAATCAGTTTTAGGTTCGTTTTATTACCCATAATTCAATTCTTTTTGTTGCGAGTTTTATATAACGTCAATAAGACGGGTGATCGGTAGTGACATGGGAATATAATCTGTTCTCTACTTAGTTTCAAACCAATTTTGATAAATTTAACAGAAAAGCAACAATAGCTGTAGCTATTTTTTCCACATTTCATTAACAGTATCTTTTTTTATCAATGTGTAGATACATTGTAGGCATCATTGTCAAGTACAAATAGTTTTAATAATATAAAATTATATAGTCTTCCGTCCATGTAACATTAGAAAAAATAAAATCTGACATATACGTGTACCAGCTAGGTAGTTACATTTGATGCAATGATGAACCTAAGTTACCAGATGTACTTGCAAGTAAAACAAAAAGAAAAGATTTATGAAGAAAAGAAACAAAGATTGAAATTTGAATTCTTCAAAATCACTTTGTATTGCCTATTGAAAGTGATTGATAAGTTACTAAGAATTTACACAAACACACAGGTATAAAATATCATGTACATGTAATTAAGATTTAAAAAAAATGAAAAAATGTTAACTATATAAATATTATGATTTTATTTGGTATTTGAAGTTTGTATAAAGTTTACAGTAAAAGCACATCAATTTCTATGCCTTTTTCACTATCTAAAGGACACGAAATATAATATGTGAGGTGAATTTTTCAGCAATATAAACAGTTATTTCCCTTCCATTATAACTAGTATGGAAGCCATGGAAACAGTTCATATTATTAGCTCACCTGGCCCTTCGGGCCAGTGAGCTTATGTCATGGCGCGTTGTCCGTCGTCCGTCCGTCCGTCCGTCTGTCCGTCAACATTTCATTTAAATCGCTACTAGTCATAGAGTTCTGCATGGATTGTAACCAAATTTGGCCACAAACATCCTTGGGGGAGGGGGAACAGAACTTGTATAAATTTTGGCTCTGACCCACAGGGGCAGGAGGGGCGGGGCCCAATAGGGAAAATAGAGGTAAATTCTTTAAATCGCTACTTGTACTAGAGTTCTGCATGCATGTAACCGAATTTGGCCACAAACATCCTTGGTGGAAGTGGAACAGAACTTGTATAAATTTTGGCTCTGATCCCCCAGGGGCAGGAGGGACGGGGCCTAATAGGAAAATAGAGGTAAATCTTTTAAATCCCTACTAGTCATAGAGTTCTACATGGATTGTAACCAAATTTGGCCACAAACATCCTTGGGGGAAGGGGAATAGAACATGTATAAATTTTGGCTCTGGCCCCCTGGGGGCAGGAGGGCCGGGGCCCAATAGGGAAAATAGAGGTAAATTCTTTAAATCGCTACTTGTTTTAGAGTTCTGCATGGATTGTAACCAAATTTGGCCATAAACATCCTTGGGAGAAGTGGAACAGAACTTGTATAAATTTTGGCTCTGACCCCTTGGGGGCAGGAGGACGGGGCCCAGTAGGGAAAATAGAGGTAAATCTTTTAAATCCCTACTAGTCATAGAATTCTACATGGATTGTAACCAAATTTAGCCACAAACATCCTTGGGGGAAGGGGAACAGAACTCTTATAAATTTTGGCTCTGGTCCCCCGGGGGCAGGAGGGGCGTGGCCCAATAGGGGAAATAGAGGTAAATCCTTTAAATCGCTACTTGTCATAGAGTTCTGCATGGAATGTAACCAAATTTGGCCACAAATATCCTTGGGGGTAGGAGAAGAGAACTTGTTTAAATTTTGGCTCTGACCCTCCGGGGGCAGGAGGGGGGGGGCAATAGGGGAAATAGAGGAAAATTCTTTAAATTTGCAATTTCTCCTAGAGTTCTGCATGGATTGTAACCAAATTTTACCACAAACATCCTTGGGGAAGGGGAACAGAACTTGTATATATTTTGACTCTGATCCCCCGGGGGCAGGAGGGGCAGGGCCCAATAATGAAAATAGAGATAAATCCTTAAAATCGCTACTGGTCATAGAGTTCTACATGGAATGTAACCAAATTTGGCCACAAACATCCTTGGGGGCAGGAAAACAGAACTTGTATAAATTTTGGCTCTGACCCTCCGGGGGCAGAGGGGGGGGGCCAATATGGGAAATAGAGGTAAATTCTTTAAATCGCTACTTGTCGATAGAGTTCTGCATGGAATGTAACCAAATTTGGCCACAATCATTCTTTGTGGAAGGGGAACAGAACTTGCATAAATTTTGGCTCTGGCCCCCCGGGGTAGGACGGATGGGGCTCAATAGGGAAAATAGAGGTAATTCCTATAAATCGCTACTTGTCCTTTGTGACCAAATTTGGCCATAAACATCCTTGGGGGAAGAGGAACAGAAATTGTAATATGAATTTAAGGCAAAGCCTCATAAGAGTGCAGCTACATGTAAAATGTAAATATAGTTAGGATTGTAACCTCAGAATGAGATTAAAACTGTTTAAACTTGTAGTCCGATCATTGATTTTTAGCTCACCTGGCCCGAAGGGCCGGTGAGCTTATGTCATGGCGCGGCGTCCGTCGTCCGTCGTCCGTCGTCCGTCCGTCCGTCGTCCGTCCGTCCGTCCGTCTGTCCGTCAACATTTCCTTTAAATCGCTACTAGTCATAGAGTTCTGCATGGATTGTAACCAAATTTGGCCACAAACATCCTTGGGGGAGGGGGAACAGAACTTGTATAAATTTTGGCTCTGACCCCCAGGGGGCAGGAGGGGTGGGGCCCAATAGTGGATTTAGAGGTTAATATTAAAATTCCTTCAGAAAAGAAACAATGAACCTGTATTCAGAAAATTATTTGGCATTACAGACCAGGTGAGCGATACAGGCCCTCTGGGCCTCTTGTTATTAAATGCTATTCTTCAATACCAAGGGGTACTGGAATGTATTGGATCTTTATGCTTACACACATGTTATGGTTAGTAGAGCTTCACTCTACGCGGCCTTCGGCCACGCAATGAGCTGCGCTCTTATAAATTTTGGCTCTGACCCCCTTGGGGCAGGAGGGGTGGGGCCCAATAGGGGATTTAGTGGTTAATATTAAAATTCCTTCAGAAAAGAAACAATGAACCTGTATTCAGAACATTACTTTGCATTACAAACCAGGTGAGCGATACAGGCCCTCTGGGCCACTTGTTTTAATGACTAATTCAGTAATTAGAATTACCACATAGCTTAATTTATACCTTGCATTATCATTTATGCTGAAATCAGTATATCTGAAATAGTCCACTTATGTATAAAGAATTGGAAACAAATATACCCTTGTGTTCAATAATTTTGAGAAACTCCTACTTTAAACTTGTGACACTTAATGAAACTGGTTGTTAAAAATGACATAAAACAAAATAAGCTTAGCCTATATAGATTATCCTGTAAAAACTGGCCAAAAGTCGATAGCATAACAATGTACTAGTAGCATCCCTATAGGGTGTGGATAAAAAATATACAGATACAAATGGTTTGGATATTGATAGCCCCCTGGTACTGCCTGAAGGATGGAGCAAAAAGGGATCAATTTGGCTACCGTATTCAACCTAATAAGCGCCCATGTCTAATTAAGCACTTTTTCATTTTTTCAAATTTCATAAATGTCCTGGGCGCTTATTGGTTCGAATACAGTATTTCCATATAAACATCTTCTTCTTAAAAACTATAAAGCATTAGATAGCAACATCCCTGTGGTGTGGGGAAAACTATATATGTACAAATGATTAGGGTGAAAAATTGTACAAATTGTTAGTTCAAACACCTGAGGGGTAGTCGAGAGGCAAAAGTGGTCAGTTTGGCTACCATGTTAAGTACAGCTTTGTCTGAAACTGCATGAGCAATGACTATTACTCACATTTGACTGAACACTATTTCACTTGTAAGGTTTTGTGATGTTGAGAATTTACTAAATAACCAGATGCACTACAGGTCCTCTAGGCTTCTTGTTTATATCTTGCCTTATTTTAGATTTCGTTCAAACATTGGTAGACTAATTCACTGCAAAATCTACCGCCTCATTTACCGACTTTGACGAGGTATTGACAGCAGTGAAATGTGAGTTTTATCGTCATGAACAGCGGAGATTATGACCTCATCACTGTATAATGACCACAGAACAGGATCGAGATGATTTTTTATTACGAGATCGAAAATATTTGACTTCAATATAACAAAGATTATGACACTATAGTATGCCAGTAACAGAATGGATCTGCAATAAATTTTATCTTCTAGCTGTTTTTATTTCCCTGGGATATTTTGGTGTAGAAATTTATATATAGCCTGATAATAATACAGAGATGATATTACCCTACATCCAGGATTTCTGTAGTATTGATGTGACTTTGTGTGTCAAGAATATCTGCTCGATCTAAACTACATTAGCTGGTTTGAATTACTGGTAAAGACAGGTGTACACATAATGGAAATATCGTCAAATTTGACATTAACACTGGAAGATAAGTGATAAACATGGACTTTATTTATTGTGGATAATTTCACTAAGTCAACTTTTAAAGTTTTTGTGGTGTACTAGTAATAATTTTCACACTCATGTTAAGATTTGCACAAGCTTAAGGTTGCAAATACGTTGACGTGTCAATGCATATATGAGCAAAAACTTCCACTTAAAACAATAGAATACGTAAGGTCTGATATTGTTTATTTACCTGGCGTCAGTGAAGGCTGGTAACCAAGTTTGTTTAAATGGTTGACCTTGACCTTCATTTAAGGTTGTGTAAAATCTGAAAAACATTTGGTCCAGGGTAATTGAGGACACTGATCAGGTTTAAGAGGTAACAGAATTTATAACCAAAGAACCTGGAGAAAACCTGTACATTGTTACTGACTGAATTAACTACCATATCTGAGTTGCAAAAGTTCTCTAAATTGGAAGAAATAGCTAGTAAATTAAAAAAATATTTGCCATTCAGTATAATGTATATTTAATCATATAGTATATCTGAAAAAATTGAATATTCAGAATTTTTACAAAAGAGCGATACCATACATCTAAAATACAATTTAAATGCTTCTGAAGAAATGCTTTATGGTCGACCAGAATATCTACAAGGAACATACAAAGTCTATTATGGGTTGTGGATTGCGTCAGTCGATGTTTTGGTGACTTTATGACGTAAGCCTTGATGGTAAAAGTTTCCCTATATTAGGTCCACTAAAGTTCCCATAATTATCATCTAATAGGCTTGTAGTCGCATAAAATCTATTTTTAGAAACTAATTAAAAATTATTGAATTTCAGTCGGACCAATTGTTACAGAATTTTATGGTTTTCAAGAAATCCTCCTACACCATTTGATTTGTATGCACACGACCTTTCTCTAAAATATTAATGGAAATCTGTACTCAGGAAATTCCCTTTGACGTCAAAGATACACTGGAGCGCGGCTACAGTTAAACTTATCAAAGCGTAAGTCTCAAAACTCATTCACCGGGCCCAAAAGACAGGTATGGGCTGTTCTAAATCAAAAACTAGACCAGTCCATTATTAAATTTCAGGGGTGAATGAGTTTCTAACTACTCATAACAGTTACATGAATCAGTATTACTGCATCATTAGCCGAATAGTTAGACTTTGCAAGCCCAAATATGGTCAATTCTTTAATAGTTTTAAGATTGGTTTTGTTTAATTTTCTATATACATGTAATTAATATCTAATATCAAAGAAACACAATTTAACAAAGCATGACAATTTATTGACTCGTGCCCTATCCGGGCCTCGAACTCACGATCTACGACACTCAATCGCCTAGCCAAACATAGCTGCGCCTTCTACCACTGCGCCACATCCAATTAATATCTGTCGTATCAAAAGCTAGAGTCATTGAAGGACATGTCAGGTATCGGGTACTAAGAAATAGTGAGGAGTTAATTGTGTAAGTCAGTTTTTCTCTTTCAGAATTTATTGTACTTTCCACAATAATTAGTGAACATTATACTAGATATTGTGTGCTATCTGTTTTACCGAAAACAGATCTAATGAGCTGGTAAAAAAAAACAATGTCAAAATAGAAAGATATAATGTCACAGCTTTAAAACTGGTCATAGTGTCTTTTGACGCAATTATGATTGCTAATTTCCTTGTTTTTATCACCGATGCCCGGTAGGATTATATAACTAAGGAACAGATCCTATCATCAGTCTGTATTATAGCATTACATTGTAGACCTGTCCATGTCAAACATTTCCCTGTACCTGTCAAGCACTATCAGGAATCGGATCTTGATGTCTGGCATCCTGCACATAGACTGCCTGCCGTTATTGGCTGTGTATTGATTGTCTCACCTTGGGGCGTGCTGAGAGAGGTGTTCCGATACATCTGACGTTTAGCCACATCACAAACCATCCTAACACCTGATGTCCGATGTCAGACGAACGCCCATCAATGACGGCAAATTGATTCGGATTAGATAAAAACCAACAAAAATACACAAATCATTCAAAAAACATTCTATTCCTATGCAGTCATAGCTAATGTAAAGGTTCATATTTCGGAGCTTTTCTTTCTGGTTTGGGAATTGAGCATATAAATTTATAAATTGGCTTTGAAGTTGAGATGGGGTGTTAATGAAATTTTTTTATGAATAACAAATTTTAAAGATATCTTTAAAAAAAATAATAATGAATAGGGTTGTTTGCTTTTTCCTTCATCAGCTTTATTTTCACATGTTGCCCTAAACTAGCTTCCAGACCCAAGGTTGTTGATAAGAATTGCTTAGGTAAATTTTATTACTAGATTATATTATCCCCAAATTTGAATACTAGATTATATCCCTTAGTTTGAAACTAGGAATCTGACAGGTCAAGAGACAATGATAATGTAGGACATTTTAGTGACAGTTTTAATATTTCAGAGATAGGTAGCCTGTCTAAAGTTCACATAAAAAGGTCCATCCATCTCATGTACATACTTCAAAAACTTTGCACAAAATGAAACAAAAACTTTGAATGCAAAAAAAGGATTTTAAGAATATAGGAGGCTCAGGAGTTTTTGTATTGGGATCATGCTTATAGCCAATTAACAATGAAGTAACTTTCTATATCGCCATCTTTGATTGACAGAAGTCTGAACTACCTGTTTAAGACTGAATGGCTGAAGTCTGAATTGATGACAGTTTTAGACTGAATGGCTGTAGTCTGAATTGACGACAGTTTTAGACTGAATGGCTGAAGTCTGAATTGATGACAGTTTTAGACTTAATGGCTGTAGTCTGAATAAATGACAGTTTTAGACTGAATGGCTGAAGTCTGAATTGAGGACAGTTTTAGACTAAGATTGTTTTGATTGTGAATTTGAGGCATGATATTAACTTTGCTTAGTAGATATAAATGCTTTTAAACTTTTTTTCTATCTTTCTATCTGCAGATATAAAGATACTAGCCCATAACACACCATGTATAACGGTATTGGTCTGGACACTGCCAGAGGCAGCGGAACAAACGGTTATGTCCAGCGAAATCTCTCCTTCGTACGAAAACACAAAGATCGAGTGGACTATAAGTCTGAAGAGGAATTGAAAAAGCTTGATCAGGCATTACAGAAACCTCCTAATAAGGAAATTCTTGACCATGAAAGGAAACGCAAGGTGGAACTCAAGTGTATGGAAATGCAAGAACTGATGGAAGAACAAGGGTAAGTAGTTATCTCCCCTTTTCTCCGCAGAATCATTTGAAAAAGACTTTTTCCTTTCAGAGCTTAGGAAGAACAAAAGGGAGTATATGTCTCTCCTTTCTCTGGAGGAACCCTTTGAAAAAATACTTTGTTTTTTTATTAACTTTCAGAGATTGGGTGGAATAAAAGGGATTAATTATCTTCCCATTTCCTATATATTATCCTTCGAAAAATACTTAATTTTTTCCCTACGGACCCTAAGAAGAAAAAAAAGAGGAGTAGTTATCTCCCCTTGACTTCTGAAGAAGTGGAGCAATAACAAGGGTAACCATTTTAACCCTTTGTATTAATGCCATAAATGCTTTTACCCTATTAAGTGTGTGGCCTGATCATCATCTTCATTGATCAGTGAATAGGTAATTGAAAGATAAAAGCACCCTGATACAGCTGAATTATTCCAATTAATAATAAATAATTCTATTTAATTATTTACCATTTTTAAGAGCAAATCGGAGTTATAAACCTGTAATGCATGCAGTATGCAAAATATGAAAGACAATTTTTTTGTAATTTTCTTTTCTAACCCTAATAGACTGTTTTTTTACCTCAGAAAGTTTGCGTGATTTATACAAAATATTTACCATTACTTTGAATAAGCTCATATTTCAGACTTTTATGCTCAAGGCCATTTGTTAATAACATTCGAGGAGAACTTTGATGTGTTGTACTAGTTATTTTACTTTGTATTCAAGGAATAAACTAAATAATAAATAAGTTTTACAAATAATACAGTTGGAGAACAAACATCCACTATGTTAAAAGCAATCAATATTGATTAGCACACTGTTGTTATTCAACAGATTTATCTTTTCCAATCAATGTTATTGTCAAACAAATGCAAAATTTTCTAAGCTCATGATTCATTCAAGAAGTAGAAATGCTTTTACATTAACATGTATGCAATGACAGATAAATTCTACTTTTTAAAATAACACTATCGAAGAGAGTTTATGAATGATTAATTCTGCAGTGATTTGTCTGACTCGCTTAGATGAGTCTAGGACTCATTGTTTTACTGTTTGATCAAATTATCAAAATTATGAGTACCCTCTATATCTTTTTGTTCTGGGTCTAATCAAAATTTAAAAAATTAATCTGGTTACCTCCCCTTTCTTCCAAATTTGAAAATTTTAATCTGGCTATCTCCCTTTTTCTCCAAATTTAAAAATCATTCTGGTTATCTCCCTTGTCCTTCCAAATTCAAAAATTAATCTGGTTATTTCCCTTATTTTTTCAAATTTAAAAATCAATCTGGTTATCTCCTTTAGTCTTCCAAATTATAAGAATTAATCTGGTTATCTCCCTTATTCGTCCAAATTTTAAAATGAATTTGGTTATCTCCCTTATTCTTCCGAATTATAAAAATTAATCTGGTTATCTCCCCTGTTCTTCCAGATTTTAAAATTAATTTGGTTATCTCCCTTATTCTTTCAAATTATAAGAAATAATCTGGTTATCTCCCTTATTCTTCCAAATTTGAAAAATAATCTGGTTGTCTCCCTTGCTCCTCTAAATATCTCATCAATCAAATCTAGATCTGCTCTGATTGGATAGTAATGTCTGTCCATCTGTTGCCTAGCAACCTGTAAATAAATTTTATTTACTTACAGTTGCTTGTTGAATTTAATGGTGTTAACTTTGGTAATCTGCAATGTTTCCTGATGGTGGAAGATTAGATGTGAGAAGTTTGTATTAGATTAATAGTATAAATACAGACTGAAACCTAAAGCCTAATGTCGGGAAGGCCTCAAGTAACAAAACGAAACGCTAGTCAACTTAACTAGGACTTAAAGTTCATCTTAATAACTAGTCATAGTTATGCTTCAACACTGTCATTGTGTATTGCACAAAAATGTATAATGAGATATTAAAAAAAATATATATAGACAAATTTTAAGGTGATAAATGAAAAGAATTTAATAAAAAATATTGCACTAGTCAGCCTAACATGAAGAGCATCGATTCATAGACAAATGGGTCTGAATTTTGTAAAAAATTGGTTTAATTTGAGTCTGATATAAGTTGTTAAATCCTATAATGTAGTGTGTGATAAGTTCAGAGTGAGGAAACTGCTGCACGTCACATACTGACAGCTGTGACGTAAGCTCAATGTCAGGCGTTCTGTTCCAATCACTCTTGGGTGACCGTCGCCAAGGAGAAAATTAAATTTGAAAGACTTGTTTCATTTACATGCAAAGTGGGTTTTTTTCTGTGGAGTCTGTTTTATCTGTTCAAGAATAGTAGATTATCCTTCAAAAGATGCTTTTAATTGAAAAAGAAACAGAATTTGTATTTAATTTGTAGACTTGTGGTTTCTTCAATTAAAGAACAGGTGATTGAAATTACATTGCTCTGTATTAATCGTCATTCCACAGAATCCTATCTAGCTGTCACCTTGGTGTGTTATGTGTCTTAGTGTTGGTAGTATTGACTAGCACATTTGTCTTCATTTGGTTAATTTTGTTAAATATTCTTCTATACCCTCCAAGTTCACTTCCTTAACAGCCAAAGTCACCTCCATAACAGCCAAGGTCACTTCCATTACAGCCAAGGTCATTTCCATAACAGCCAAGGTCATTTCCATAACAGCAAAGGTCACTTCCATAACTGCCAAGGTCACTTCCAGAACAGGCAATGTCACTTCTATAGCAGCCAAGGTCACGTCCACAACGACCAAGCTTAAGGTCACTTGCATAACAACCAAGATCGCTTCCATAACAACCAAGGTCACTTCCATAACAGCCAAAGTCACTTCTATAACAGCCAAGTTCATTTCCGTAATAACCAAGGTCACTTCAATAACAACCAAGGTCACTTCCATAACGACCAAGGTCATATTCATAACAGCCAAGGTCACTTTCATAACAGTCAAAGTCACTTCCATAACAACCAAGGTCACTTTCATAACAACCAAGGTCACTTTCTTAACAGCCAAGGTCACTTTCTTAACAGCCAAGGTCATTGCAACAATAGCCAAGGTCACTTTTATAACAGCCAAGGTCACTTCCATAACAGCCAAGGTCACTTCCATAACAGCCAAGGTCACTTCAATAATAGCCAAGGTCATTTAAGTGCATGAATGTACTAGCTAGGTTTATACAAGTTGGAGACAAGCCAGAGTACCCTAAAAAAACACCCACATTACCAGTACCATAAATACATGGCTTTCAGTCGCGGTGTCAGAATAACATGAAAAAAAATTATTACATTATTTATCTACTATTGTAATTTGCTTAAGAAAGAATTCTGGAATATAAATCATCATTATTACATCAACATTCCTGTCAGAGTTAAATTTACAACTATTATTTTATGATATATTTATGAATATTAAATATGTGTTACATTAATAAGGGCACGAATTCGAAGTGCGAAGCACTTCTAAGGTAACACATACATGAAAAAAATCAATCTTCAAATTTCAATCCTACACACTGACAGCTTTAGTTTGCGGCCGCCATTGTTTACCCACTGTAAAAAAAAAACCATCAGCGTTAATGTGATGCTTTGAAGTCAGCTCATTATATAATCAAGCGGTTCAAACGCTTTCATGATCCGACGAACGTAATCTTCATCAAGCAGAAGCTCAGTGCTATTGCTCTTTATTTGCAAGCGTTCAAGTGACAGACCATCTTCTAATATAATAATATAAGCTAACCAAGAACGGAATATCTGTTACAGAATTAAAAATTACTTCCTTCTCTTGTGTGGATTTCCTTCAAAATTTGGGGTTAATGGTTACCGAAGCCTTCAGTCATATTACTTATATGTCAGGGCCAAATTCATATAGATTCATTAAGTTATTTTCTCCCTTATATGTCACAGAACTGGAACAAACCAAATCTACTCAATAACTGTCCATGTGTGCTAGATCTGATTACCATGTTGCACAGTTACCACACACGGATGTAAATGGCAATCCTTTCTCTCTTTTATGGTTATAATGCAATTTATCCATTCCACTCGCCCTACTCGTATTATTGTATGTGGAATATTATAGGCAGTAAACAGAAAGGGCTGCTAGTCCATTATACACCCTGCATTACACCAGCTGAAAGTTTATACTAAATTCTCAGGAACTAACAAAATTAACTTATGCGATTTAAACGATTGTCACTTATTTGGTTAGGTTTATATCGGTTAATGCTTATAAATGTATATCTGGTTTTCATCACCACCCCCGAGGTGTCTGATCCCCTTCCCCATCCCCCACCCCGATCGTGAGGTGTCGTCACCCGCTTCCCTCCCCCACAAGAACACCAACTCCTGATTAAGTTAATGGCAATTAGATTTCTGTTAATTTAGATTAGTTACATTGATGTTTTGTTTTTTTTTAATTTAACACCTCCTAAATATACTTAAAACCCAAACATAGGTTTTCTCCCAATGCATTGTTACATGGTGCATGTATGTATCCAACAAAGATGTTGGATTTTGGGACACTTCTCAATTCGTTTATGATGACTAATAAAATTATGATGAACTCTCCAAGATATTACAATAAAATTAAGTAATTTATTGATTATGCATACAGAGGAATCTGATTATATGGTTAGTTGCATGGCAGTCTTTCAATAGAAAAATGCAAATAACTATAAATAAAGAATTCCAGATGGAATATTTCAATTCACTTTGATCTGTCACACATGTGAATAGGCACATATACATTGTTATACATATTCATTTAGAAACTGACAACACATGTAAAAAATGTTAATTTAAAAAAAGAATTCCTTATAAAACAAAACAAAACAAAAAAGACCAGATTTTGTTTTCATAATTTTCCAGATTTTGTATTTGAATACAAGCAGAGGTCATGGTAAATTGATTCAAATACATGGAGTTGAAATACAATGATGAAGTAGGAAAAAATCAGGACTAAACAACCTGAAGCATACAAGCAAATTATTTAGATAATGGTTAGGGAGATAACTGGAGTCTTCTGTATATTAGATCTAGAAATAAAGTCTTCTCAGTCTGTTGTTTAGGAAGCTCAATGTCTCCATCGTCTAAAACAACATATTAAGGATGAAGGACTGCTTAAACTATTTTATTTTTTTAAATGATTATGTGAAGTAAAGATAAATTCAGAACATCTCGTTAATTGGCAAACCCCAATTCTCTATAATTGGGATATGTATATATTCGGCAATTGATTATAACTTTGTTGTGGCATCCTGATGATCAGTTCTCTAATCGACGGGGGTTGGGGAACATACTTAAGAATGGTTATATATAATTAGGATGATAAAGACAATGCTAACAACAAATAGAAGCTACTCTAAAAATAAAATGGTATAATTGTCCTATATATATACAATTCCTATTGATTTTGTCTATTAAACGATTATTGCATTGATAAAATACCAGGCAGTTCTATACAATACCGAGCCAGCTATCATTAACAATTTGAATTGCTTTACTTTGATCTATATTGTAATGTAAAAACCAAACTTGGATTCTTGATAGTTGAAGTTTAATTGTTACCGCTAATTCTCAGAAAGTACTGAAGGGATGTGCCCGCAATTCCATATATATCAGATCCTTTTGGACCATTGTTCTGTATATTGTATTTTGAGACATAGACAGACCACCATATTGGGTTTTGAAGTTTGAAAAGCAGAGATTGTCAGTACATAAACCATTCAATTCTTGGGCGTCAAGATCCCTACGGGATCACTTGTTATTTGTATAAAATATGTGATTGGTGGAAATTTCGTTTACTTTTAATGACTGGTATTGATGTGTTGTGTGGACGTTATTGAGAAGGAATCGTCATAATCTTGTAAAATGAAGGTCCCAGCGGTGGAGTAACTATCAGTCATAATGACAAGAAAACCTCCCTGACAATAACATAACGTGACCTTATCTGATGAAAGGTACAAAACTCTCAGCGAATTTCTCTATAATATCCCGACATGGTGTAAAGTTTATCCTGATGACTACTGTTTACAATAGAGTTGTTTGTTGTCATTGTCCCACTATTTAATACCATTTTACCTTTACTTTAAAGATGCTCCACCGCTTTCAAATAGTATTTTTCTCAAAAAAAAAGGAGCAGATGAATTAATATTTTTCTTCAGTTACAAAAATTACTTACTTTACACTATTATCACCATTGAAAAGTTTGAGCTTCGAATTTAACTTCATGATAAAAATATTAAAAATGATTAATTGCATCCCAAAAAAAATCTGGCACTATATCCTATATGGAATGAAATACTGATTGTGCATGCACCAAAGGCAAAGTAAGTTATTTTATATTATATTTTGTGTTAATTAGACATATATATACATAATTAAACACCAATATTGTTCAAATGATGAGTATCGTTTATGCTCTGTCGGTGGTGGAGCATCTTTAAAGTTTACTCATCATTTGAACAATAACTGATGCTTATTCGATCATGTATATAAATTATGTGTTTAATTAACACAAAATAAGAATATGAAATAATATGCTTTGCTTTTGCATTGGTGCATATGCAATCAGTACTTTATTCCATGCAGGGCATTAATGTCATGGAGTTTTTTTTTGCAATTGATTATTTGTTAATATTTGTATGTTGAAGTGAAATAATAAGCTTAATTGTGGTAATGGTGTAAAGGAAGTAACTTTGTAACCGCAGAAAAATACTAATTCATCTGCGCCTGTGTTTGATAGAGAAAGAATACTTTTTATCGGTGGTGGAACATCTTTAAAGTTGTATGGTCTATAACTTTCGCTCTTTTTATCATAGTGAAAACTGTTTATGTTTTATACAAATTTTTCTCCGTCTGTCTGAGTTTTAAACGTTCTAGTTTTACCTCTTTTATTAATTTCTAGCACTGGAAGTATTTTTAATCATAGAATTAAAAAATCTTTTTAACATGGACAAGTGAAAAATAGGCTCGAAAGATGCCAAATCATTCCGAACTCTTCCGAACACCGTCGCTACAATCTCGAAGTAAAAAGAGAGTTGTGAAACCAAGAGAAATGTCAACAATTTTTCATAAACAAAACATGTGGTCAACCTCAGCAGACTGGATATACAAAAAATATAATGCTCGCACATAACAATATTTGATACACACAATATTTTATGGCAATGTGTAAATTGGATGGTTCAAATACTCGCTCTGTGGACATATACCAGCACGATTTGCTCATATTAACTAGAAGGAAAACGTAAACAAACACATGTGCGCTTACGCTAGTTACCTGGCTCACCATATGCAGGTCGTGTCCAACATCAGCCACGGGATACGATTCGGAATTCGACAAAACCCGAAGTCACTGAACATGGTGGTGATTGAAGGCGCTTTAAATATTCAAAACCAGGAATATATGATACCTAGATTTTGGCTCTCTTATAGGCTGATATATTCTTTTGGGGAGCTAAATCATCAAGTTACATGTCAATGTTTAAATATCAAATGTTTAAGTTACATATCGTTACAGTGAAATTAGCAGCAATATAACTTTAAAAACAAGTCTACCAAAGATCACAATAACATTTTCAGTGTTATTTTATTTTAAAACATCACAGCATAATCTTGTTAGAAATTCTGTACAATAAAACAACGAGATTAAGCTGCGATGCAATAAAATAAACAAACATTTATTTTCAATACAGCTGACAGTATCACCTTTCTGCCCTTCCAATGTCTGTATTTGGTTTTGTGAATATTAAAATCTTTCTTGCAATTTTCTTGAATGATTTATTTCCTTACAGGTCATGAAGTACTCAGAATTCAGTTAGTGTATCCATCAAGTCTATAAACATGATGATTTTAGAGAAAATAACCTCAATAAAGAAGTACATGTAGACGAACATTTTGGATTTATATAAACATTTCAACCCCAGTGAATTTCTTTTCAAATATCGTTAGCCATTTATTTTCATAATGGTAATTTTTTTTGTGATTTTGACTAAAAAACTAGAAAAGAATTTTTTTAGCATTTCTTTTAAGATTCATGATTACAAACTTTAAGGATATATTTTATTATATATTACATTTTTCAATAATTTATTGATAAAAAGTGTTAAACATCATCTCGGTGACATCCATATAAATAGTTATCTCCCTTTGGTAATACCCGTAAATTTGGCTTAAGACATAAAGTTATCTCCCTTTGGTAATATGCCATAAATTTGGGTAAAGATATAAAGTTATCTCCCTTTGATAAATCTTGGTTATTACCATGTATTTGTCACCAAGGATCATCCAGTAGGGGAGATAATTAAGTTTGTATGGTAATTATGAGATACCTGGTGTTATGTATGTTAAGTGTCAGTGTCAACCATTAATCTCACACATCTCCGTTGTAAAATATGTGTCACATCACAGGAAACATTCTCACTATATTCAAATTGATGTAGTTTAAAGCCCAATTACATTTCCACAAAGGCGATAGGTTGTGACTCTCCCAGCTTTCTGGTATACTGATCCCGATATAAGGCCAAGTTTGTAGTGTCAGCAAGATCTATTCAAGTCTGTAACGACATTGCAAACCTTATGCAAGTCATCTGCTAAATAAAAACAACATTTCAATATGATTTAGAAACATTTTCACTAAACATAGTTTGTAAAGAGCTCCCACTATATATTTTTAAGTTATACGGATACTAATCATAAGTTGTTGATGAAAGAAATTCAAAATCAATGAGAACTGGTATTTTAGTTGTGCTAACCAGCCTAAGAACTGGCTCGGCTGCACAGTCACTTGTCTGCTGCCCCCTGTGACATTATCACTGGCATCATTGTATAAACAATTGTAATCCCGATTCTATTAGCTATCCTCGTCTATTGGCAGGCTCGCTGGCCAACTAGTCGCTACAGTAATGGTGTTTCCGAGCTCTGTCGTGATACAGACACGATATAGAATATGACATGAGTTGTGTATAGATATGATTTTATTTTTTACAGAAGGAGACAATGGTGTAGAAGTAATGAGATAAAAACTTAGAATGGTCGCCCTGTGTAAAGTCTGTGTTTACTTCAAATGACGTTAGCGAGATGCAGATTAGTCTGTTATATTATGGATGATTGAATATTAACTTGATGCAAACAAGGGTTTTTTGGTTTATGATTATTGAATTCATGTGGAAATGAAGGAATGGCAGAAGTTTCCTAGAAATCCTGTACTTAAATAAAAAACTAAGATGGTTACAAGGGACAATCTGTGAATCAAACAATGTACAGTACCGGTAAGATTTAATGTCTTCGTTAACTGGATGTCATCAGGATCAGCATATTTGGTCAATTTAGACAGGTATCCGGATTATACAGGTTTTAATTACTGTAATTAAGAAGGAAATTGCAATACAGTATATTAGCTGGAATAGAAAGGAATCCAGATTGGACAAGGGTCGGTTTTGAGAGTTTTTAACACTGTACCTACTTGTTGAATGAAGACTACTTTCATGGGTGATGAATCTGACCTGTGAGACCCCTTTACTTCAAAACAATTCTTTGTGCATCGCTAAAGGAAACTGCAGAAATTGTTTATTAAATACATAAATAGCCAACAAATTCTCACAAAAGTTTGCAAACAAAATATCTTTCATACCTTTATGAAATTTAAAAATTGTGACATCAATGCTAAATTTAAAAAAAAACTGCTTACAGAATTTGAGTTGAGAATATTTAGAAGTATTAAAAGGGCCTAATCTATGGCTCTCAGATTTAGACAAATTTTGGGTTGAGTTTGTACTTTGGCAAATCTGAGGAGCCAATACTTTGCGTGCATTCTCTGTTGTAATCCTGGTTTGATAGGAGCCAGTTGGTTTAAAGCTCTGGTACCACAGACAGTTCAACATCATCTGATTTCTCTTTTTGTTATAAAATCCAGAACCATTTAGATTAAATTAATTGCAGAATCATTTCTCTGAGATGACTAACCAACTGTCCAAGAGAGTCTTGAGACATCACAGAGGTTGGATGGTCTACAACGGCGCTTAACTCAGAGACAATAAGATTTCAGACATTTCTCTCTGGTTCTAACTCGGAGTTTGTTAATATCATAAAGATTCTAAATCAAATTCTGGAGCGTTTCTTCTTCAAGTTATAGTATCATGCGTTACAAATGCTGTACTCCTTGAGACAAGATTCTGACCTGTTCTAGCTTTTGTACATAAAGAGTACATACAGGCATTGTTAATATTTCCAGACATAACAAGTTATTTTATTGAATAAAGATTATTCCTTTGTATTGATAAAGAAAATAATTTTGATTTCTTATCTTTTCTGTTCTCTGGAAATATGTGCAGATATGTATTGCCTTTATAAGAAATAGTTGAAAGACAAAAATTATTAAAATTTTCAATCAAATGTTTGATAGCTGCCTAATGCATACCATGAAAAATAAAAACAAATAGGGTAGAAAAATATTACGACATTGTTAATTAAATGCTTGATTAAACACCCTGATAATTTTCTCAAATGTACCAGTAATTTTGATTTTCATTGAAATATTAAACGGAGAGAAGAGGTCAGGTTTCCTAAAATAGCTTTAGATGTTATGTGGACTAGACTAATTCAAAAACAGATTGTTCTTTTTTAAGGATTAGAAAATTTAAATGTAATACAAGTTGAGTAAGATCTGCAAAATATTTTTCAAAAAGTCCAATGTAATATTTTTTTATCTTTAACAATAGCTTCAAGGATGATATCAGTGAGTCTCAGCTGCAGAGTGTCAATGATTTTGGATTATTGTGTTAAGGTCTTTGCAAGCCTAAGGGCAAAGTCTGAAATGGAGTTTTTGATGTGGAATTGGAATATCAGGAAAATATTTCTGTATCAAAACTTCATTCAGAAATCTTCTTGAAAAAGAAAGGACCCTTAATGCACCATAAACATATGTAATATTCCTGATGTAACACATATGCAGGGTCGGTGCCATAAGTTACATCCATCTAAAGTACTGGTGTGGTATATAGGCATTAATTATGTAGATATCAAGTTCTCCCATACCTGACAGGGTTATCCCGCGGTTGCTAGAGAAAAGATAACTCTGTCGAGGTAGGGAAAAGACAGCTCACACACACTAGACAGTGACGTCATCAATACATGTGGCCACCATTTTAACGCACAGTTACGTTCATGTCCACTGAAATTTCATCATTTCTTGTTAAAGTATGGGAGAAAAAGAAACCTACATGGGCCAGTCAGGTGGACCGTAGGGATATCTCATCTCTCGTGAAAGATTTTGGCCATCATCCCTTGGCAAGCCTAACTTTCTCTCCACTTGATAGACCCATGTAAGATTCTATTAATCTTACTTGTTTCTTAGGCTATTCAAGTTTAGATGTAATAAAGATCAAAGACTGCATTTGTTAGGTCATCTGACCCTTAGGGTCAGGATGACCTATTGTCATTATGCACCATCCGTCGTCGTGCGCCGTCCGCAGAGTTAAAATAGGCTAAAATCTTTAAACGACTTCTTGAGAATAACTAGGACGCCAAGAGATCTGATATTGGGTCTGTGAAATACTTGGATGGAGAGCTACCAAGTTCATTCAAATGAATGACCTTGACCTTCATCCAATGTCACAGGGGTCAAATAGGCTGAAATCTTGAAATAATTTTTTGTGAATAACTAACAGAGAGCCTAGAGACCTGATATTATAATGGGCCTGTGATATGCTGGGATGAAGGGCTACCATATATATTTTTTTTTAAATGACCTTGATCTTCATTCACAGGGGTCAAATAGTCTAAAATCTTTAAACTGCTATGTTTATAGTCAGATGACCGTTAAGGCCCATGGGCTTCTTGTTAATGCCTGCTGTCGAAATGTAAATAATACTTTGCATGGCAAATATTTGTAGTCTTGAATTAGAGCAGTTGTTAACGTTTTTAAGATGTCATTAAAAGGAAGTTGCCAATGTTCAGGTCATGCTTACAGGGTTTGGAAAAAAAGTACAGAGATTTGGGCATACAGATCTCAATGACATCAATTTGTTTCACTATTCAGTAACCCTGGCAAAACAGGATCCATGTTAAAATGAAGTGTCTCTCATTAACTATTGGACTGTTTATGAATAACACATCAATGTTCATGAAAAAAATTGTTCATAAACTTTACATGAACAGTTCATGAGTCATATGAATAGATAATTCATCAATTAATTGATTGTTTACTAAAATTGCAAACTTTAATGGATGTTTTGGCTTATTAAAAATAATTATTTTTAGAAAATATATTATACTAGTTTTACTTATAGATTTTCATAAAATTTTGCTCTTTTGTTTCTGAAAGGTACTCAGCTGAAGATTTTCATAATATTTTGCTCTTTTGTTTCTGAAAGGTACCCAGCGGAGGAAATTGAAAGTAAGGTGTCAATGTTCAGGACTATGCTGATCAACAAGGAAGGCGTGTCAGAATCCACAGTGGAGAAAGATGAATTCGGACGACCAATGTAAGTCGATATTTATTATTTATTTCAAATACAGTGAACTTTATATAGTACTGTAAACAAGGTGGCCTGAGTCATCGTCAATCAGTCCTATATTTGAATCTCTTAATACATGTCAAAAGCCAAGAAAGAATTTTGGAATGATCCTGGTTATATCTAAGCAATCTTAGAATCCAACAAAATCTTCAAATTTCTAACAGAACACAAAACAAAGATTTGCATTAGTTCTTTGATATTCTGTATCTGCATGTTTAATACAGAGTAAATCTTTGTTTTGTGTTCTATCGAACTTATGCTCTATTGACCATCCACTCTCCTTAAGCCAAGCATACCTGCAGATTACACCATTGCACTACATCAACATCCCCACAAAGTGATGTTTCAATAACAAAGTGATGGCAGCCTAATATCCTAACAATGATCATGGTGACAAATCGTCAATTATATAATTGGTTTATGACGACCGCACATTTGTAGGAGTTTTATATGACAGTCTTTAGGGGGTGTGAACAACTGGTCACATTACACAATATATATATAGAGGCAAACTAAATGTCAGCTAAACACTCTGATACAAGTGTGACATTTCGTTTAAGTTATTGTTTTACAGTAGTGAAGTGAAGTCCAGCACGATGTTTGCACGTCTCAAGTTTCTTTGGTTGATATTTCTCATTAGAACTAAATTTTACAGCGTTATGTGATGCCATATGATTGTCTCTTGATACTGTCCTGGTGTAGATAAAGGCAAAATATACATTTTGTCTATCTTAGAGATTTCTGTGCACAGGAAAATCTTGTTTGACTTGATAAAGGGTCGAGGTGGAGGAAAGCCAGAGTACCCAGAGGCAAAAACTTTGACCAGCAGGCAGTACTTGACAACAGTAGCTGGCTGGCCCACATGGGATTTGAACGTACGATCCAGAGGGCCAGCAGGGCTTGACTGGTATATATCGGTACAGTTGTAATTTTACATTGTACTTGACAATATAGTGTCACTGACACAAGGATTTGTGTCGGATGTAAATGTCAGGGCGGGCAGGTGTGTAACGGTTAAGCCACTCGCCTTTCACCTAGATAGCGGGGGTTCAACCCCAGACACAGACATGAAAAGGTCTAGGATCACCTGCCCAATCTCATGGGTTTTTCTTAATTTCTGCGGGCACTCCCGTTTCCTCTTACTCTAAAACTACTCTCACGCGTTCATCAAAAGTGATTGGTATAAGTTACACAACTTTTTCACAATCGATGTAAAAAGGGTCATAAATGAAAAAATAGGCATGAATTAAGTTGCCAGCTGCAATGTTATTATCTATGGGAATTCTGCAGGGTTTCCTCCTACGTCAGCCTCTTTCCCCTTCCTGCAGATTTTTTGTAACGATTTGAGTTGAGATTTAATACAAACAATTCAATATGCACCAATTTAAACCAATTATTCTGGTCCCCTTAATTAATTTAAAAGATTTCTTAAAATGAAAAATTAAAAGTCTTAATATTCTATGTCTTTCATTCTGTGTAAGATCTTTATTTCAGTTCTTATTGCATTAATAATTCTATATATTAAGTAACATAAGACAATAATTAATTTAGTATCAAGAGATGTGGGTTTTTTAACATTTTCAAAATCTCATTTCATTAGTTTTTAATTAAGCTAAGAAGCTATGAATTGATGCATAAAAGTGTTGAGTGTGTAATATAAGGCTAGTTCATTAGGAGAATTATTGTAAAGTTAGTGACATTTAGATGGGCGTTTATGCAGAACCACTATTGTAGATGAGGGACTTGTAAAAGCCTTGTAATTTATTTTCTAGAGGGCATTGACATTTTAAAGAATGTTTATTGGGGCATTTATTGACTCTGAATTTACCGTCCTCCATATTACCATTGTCAGTGAAGTTTTCTGCATTTAAATTTTATCTCTTCACTGCCTTATTCTAAAGTACATCATCAAAATCAAATTCTAACTTGATTTAGAGCACTTGTGGAAGTGACATTTAAGACTTTTTTTTTGAAAACTCTGAAAATGACATAAAATTCAACTGTTCTCTTATTTGACAATCTCACTAATGATTTTATGTACTACAACGAAACTCCATCTCCAAATAAACCAATTGGCTGATTATCCCGCGGGGAGGCCATAATTCTGAAATAGAGTCTTGTACCATGAAATACATTTCTGTTGTTGAAACTGGATGCTTGCAAAATGAGTTCATGCAATATTAACAGAGTGTCATTTTATGTACTCATACTTTCACTATTGAATGAAGGTTTCTTTCTCTCAATGTCTCATTGGGTGCCAGTATACATAATGATATACTGTTTGAAATCTTGATGTAGCCTGATGTCTTCGCCCTTCTTTGAAGACGTCACAAAAAATGAATCTGTGTGACATTTAGTTAAAGTTAATAACGAAATATACCAATCCTGAAAATTGACAAGAGTGTTTGACATCTGCAATGAATGTACTGGAAATGACACAACTACCGTATTTTCCCTAATGAGGGCGCCGGGCGCAGGTAAATGACTGAGGGGGGCGCGGTTATTTGAGACCATTTTTAGATGTTTTTTTCTGAAACAGACTATAGTCATCTTGCTTTTAGTTTCGTATTTTTCTGAAACTTATGATAACCAACTTTCGTTTTGAAGTCAAGTAAGTATTGAAATTACATAATAATGAAGAAATGTATGCACCAGAAGTATTAAACATTGGTTAAATTTGTCTGTTTCACGGAATTTTTGAATTTCATGCTAGCCTGCTTGTTTACCTTGCGTACACAAAATGGCGGACGGTGCTTTCGATCGCTACTTTCGTTTTGTGGCAGATGGGGAATACCGACAAGAGCACACAATAAAATGCTTAGAAATGATAATATTACTGTTAGTTAGGAACCTTTATCATAGATATACAGTAAGTATTCATAAAACCTGTACAGACATCGCTAAAATGTTGTTGCCAGTTAGTCTTCATCCATACACGTGTGTGGGACATTCAAGTGACATGTTTTGTTTTGAACATGGCGTTCTTGCTATTTCTATGTGTAAATACTTGGCTAGTTATTCAGTGCAATAAATTTAGTGTTTATACAAGCTGATTAGATATCTGTTATGCATCAGATTGATGTAAAACTGTATTTCATTAGCGTCTGCAGAGACAAATCGTCACAATCTGGCACAAAAATTGTATGAAATTAGTCGATTTTTTTCAGCAAAAAAAACGTGGGGGCGCCTTATTAGAAGAGGCGCTCTTAATAGGGAAAATATGGTATATGATATGAGATCTGCTGTCACATTTGGCTATATAAGTAATGCATTTGATCTTGAGACTTGATTCATGGTAAAAAAAAAATATGCCATCAACCGTAAAAGACCAAACAAGGATTTGGCAAGTAACTTCACAAAGGCATTGATTTAGGTGTGTTTGTCAGGTTTACATGTTCTCATTTACCCCTGAAGACACATTTAGACTCTCCTAAATCAAAGACTAGAAGAGTCCATTATGAAATTTCATGGGTAAATGAGTTTGGCTGCCAAGTTTCTCTGGAATAATTACCACCAGCATACAAATAACTTAAATGATAAGAAATTGTCACAAACATTAAATATCACTGCATATCGTGTATAAATCACTGTATTATTATCAATAAATAAAAGCATTTATTTCTGATGTGAATTTACAACAGGATGTTTCCTTTGTCAGACGTAATTCCGCATTAAGTTGGGACCAACATTCTGACCAGACTGTAGAAGGAATTACCATACACTTATATTTTACCAAACCACACTGATTCCCATACACAAGTGACACAATGATGTGATGGAAATAACCTTGGCCATCATATGGATGCAGATCACGAACTAATCGGAGGATAAATACAACTCGGTTCTTTGTTTAACATGGGATTTGGATGATTTGCGAGACAAACGGAGGCCTCGTGAAGAGTTAGGAGACTTTTATATGTTTCATGCTTCTACAGGGGTTATTCCTGAGGCAGCCATCGCAACAGTTAATTATTGGTCCACAGCACAATTCTCTTTGTTTAGCATTAACAATAATAATATTCTATGTAAAAAGCTCCCAGATAGTTCTATAACAGGCACCAGGCTTATTTTGTTACTGCTGTTTTAATTTCATCTCTAGTTTGGAATTCTCTATAAATGTGATTTATACTGCAATGAATTTCGTATTAAGAGATGTCAAGGCTACAGAGTAACTTTATTGACCTTCAGCTGCAGTAAATCAAAATTTTTATCCAAATTTTCTTTTTTATTACATTTATACATTAAATACAGGTTTAAAACAGACTGGTATAATGTATATATACTAGGCAACAAGTTAAACTGATATGTTCATTACTAATTCTCAAAACCTTTGTTATCATTTGTAAAGCTATATAGTATATACAGTGAAACCTGTCTTTAGCGACCACTTTTGTATACAGACCACCTGCTTAATAAGACCACTCTCTTATGATCCCAAAAGTCCATGTATAATACAACCTGTGTATTTTTATGGCTGCTTGTTCCTTAGGTGGTCTTTTATAGACAGGTAAATTGACTGTAATCTATATAGGAAATATTGTTTCCATGGTTGAATTCAAAACCATCACCATTAAAATGTAAAATATTAACAATTTATACAATGTTAGAATCCAATACCTAGACCAACCTGAAATGTTCTATAGCCATGAAATATACTCTGAAAGTTTGAACCTATGAACATTTCATATATAATGAAAAAGGTCAATGTCTACATTGAACTGCCCTGTGAAGTGCAAGAGTGGACTGCCCAGTGGTCAGGAATGTCTGCCCAGTGGTCAGTGATGTCTGCCGAGTGGTCAATAATGTCTGCCCACATGGTCAATAATGTCTGCCCACATGGTCAATAATGTCTGCCCAGTGGTCAGTGATGTCTTCTCTGCTGAGTGGTCAGTGATGTCCAATGACAGGTGCTCTCAAATGCAGATGCCTGTTGGTGCTTGTCCTGAGATTAAGGTAAACTGTTTTGTCTGGAAAAACAACAAAAACAATTGACAATCACATCAGGGGATGCTAGCCTGCTGATGAAGTCACTGGAAACTGTCACCGCTGACCGCAGCTTGGTCAATTTAACAGTTCTGTCATGTATAGCTGGTGTAAGGCCTGGTCTGCCATTTGCCCTAAAACACTACGTCTCACCTTTGTTTAGCGGAAACAATAGAAACAAAACAATAGAATCGTTTGTGTATTGATTTGACGAGAGATTGCTGTAAAAGGAAATGTCAGCTGAAGATGAGATAATAAAGAAAGTTTGTCACATTGTACCTGATGTAGCCACTTTGTAGCGATGCTCTTGGCTTGCTCGCAATGGGTCATCTCGAGCCAGACGACCAATTTTAGTCATTTCATGAAATATAGTTTATTCTTTATTAAACTTAGAAAAAATATTAATAAAAGAAAGAAAAAAACAATAAAAACTCAGTAGGATTATAAAAAAAAAATCATTTTTCTTGCCGAAGCAGTATGTAAAACTCCATGAAATAAATAAACAAATGTCACCTGTGTTCGAGAATTAAAGCACATTACAGACACATTGATCACTGTAATGATGTGAATCACTGACTATCTGTTGTGATTCTGTATACTAGTTTATTCCATATGTGTTGTCATTTGTTGGTATCATAAATAATTACCAAAACCAAGATTTTCATCTATCTTAAGTTTATTTGAAAAATCCTTGAGTGCTTGGCACTGTTTCATATGCCCATGCAGTGATGTCTTGATTTCAGTAATTTCATGAAATATAGTTCATTCTTTATAAAACTTTTCCAAGAACCTGTAAGAATGTTCCATTTTCAATCCTGATTTAGAAGCTGCTGAAGAGACTTGTTGTATGTCAGTATAACATATATGATTGATATTTTGTCTGCATGAATAAAATATGAATTCCTGGAGAAAGATGAATGTCAAAGCTTTTTCCTTCTTTAAAAACATTCTTTACGAGATAGATGCATACAAGAAATTAGTTATTTTCTTTAAACAACAGGCTTTTGAAGCAAATTTTAAAACACCCAACTATGTGGTTTCAGATCCATGTACAAGATATCAGTGACAACATTTCATTGCAAGGGCAGATAACTCTGTAATATACAAATACAGAATATTGCATCATTTAAGGAGTGCCGGATTTTAAGAAAGTACAGGAAAGCTAGATAACAAGGAGAAAAAACTACTGCTTTACAGTACATACCTGACAACTGTCTCACGAAGGGTTCGAACTTACAACCTAGATGTGTGGTGTAATTAATGAGAGAATTAGGCCCTAATGCTGCATATGTAAACGTCATACAGACAGACAAAGCCCTAAGAATGTATATGTGAAGTAAGGTAACATAGACAAATAATCGGATGAGTAGAAGTAGTAGACAGAAAACTTAATACCGAGTACGGCTACATGTCTGGTATGTTATTAAGTTCGGGCGCCTTGTTTGTATCCCGCGACCAACACAACCAAATCCTATTTGTAACAGGTATAGAGAAGTTCCATGAGATTTTGTTATCACCTCATTCCTTTCCCGATTACAATTAAATATTGTATGATAGGAGTGATGTATGAACAGGGATATTGGGCAGAGACTTACATACCCAGTGTACCAGAGGCTAGGGATAAATGGACTCGGGGCTGTCGCATGTGACCCGAGCGTGGACGTAATTAAAGTCGTGGGTTATGGATGATTGTGAAGGGTACATGTGGTCACAACAAGTCATGAATATACCATCAAATCACAGGGAAGTTACTGATAAATGGGTGTTTATCTGCACTTTTTACTGCCCTGTACTATATCTTAACTTGTATAACTAACTTATACAAAGTTAAATGTGTTACATGATCTTATAAATCTGACCTATATTTCAAGAGATTCTTTAATACCCAAATTGCTTTTTTGTGAAGTCAGACTCCATCTATTTTCAGTTTATTTTAGTGTTGTCTGTAATTTCATTTGATGTACTTGCTTGAACAGACGAAAACTAAAAGTAAGACTGTATACTCTACTTGTTAATGTAAATAAATGTGAGCAAATGTCATGAATTCCGTCTAAAATATTTATTAGCTCACCTGGTCCGAAGGACCGAGGTGAGCTTATGGGATACCCCGGCGTCGACTGTATACTCTACTTGTTAATGTAAATAAATGTGAGCAAATGTCATGAATTCCGTCTAAAATATTTATTAGCTCACCTGGTCCGAAGGACCGAGGTGAGCTTATGGGATACCGCAGTGTCCGGCGTCCGGCAACAATCGACTTCTTCTCCATAACCGCTGGTCGGATTTCAATAAAATTTGACTGGTAGCATCCTTATGGGCTACTCACTATAAATTGTACAAATGATGGGGCTGACCCCCAGGGGCCTGAAGGGCGAGGCCAAAAGGGGTTAATTTGGCTATTTCCATATAAACGACTCCTTCTCTGAAACCAAGCATGGGATAGCACCCATAATGCTATGGTAGCATCCTTATAGGGTGGGGATTCAAAATTGTACAAATGATGGGGCTGACCCCCCGGGGGCCTGAGGGGCGGGGTCAAAAGGGGTCAATTTGGCTATTTCCATATAAACAACTTCTTCTCTGAAACTATGCATGAGATAGCACTC
Source organism: Argopecten irradians irradians (assembly GCA_004382745.1). Lineage (NCBI taxonomy): Eukaryota > Metazoa > Mollusca > Bivalvia > Pectinida > Pectinidae > Argopecten > Argopecten irradians. The sequence continues at coordinate 327,495 of SAYR01016830.1, read as the reverse complement.
AGAATGCAATGGTAGTATAATTATAGGGTGAGGATTCAAAATTGTACAAATGATGGGGCTGACCGTCCGGGGGCCTGAGGGGAGGTGTCAAAAGGGGTCAATTCGGCTATTTCCATATAAATGACACTCTCTGCAACTAAGCATGGTATAGCACCCATAATGCAATGGTAGCATCCTTATATGGTGGGGATTCCAAATTGTGCTAATGATAGGGCTTTTTAATCAACAATGCCCAATTTTTCCGTTTTAGCCTTGTCAAAGTTCCACATATTATTTTCATTGCTCAATATTGGCTATGAACAACAGAAATTAGGACCATAAATTAAGAATGAACAAGAAACATATCGACCATTATAGTATACTGGCCAGGAAGCAATAAAATGTTTTTATTGGGTGAGAAAAGGATCAGAGAAATTATCGATGCCAACACTGTAAGAAGATCTCATTACTGGACATTATTCTTCTGACCGTTCCAAATAACAAAGGCCATCACCGGTCAAACACAGGTGACAAAGATTGATGTGCAACGGCTTCTTAGGATCAAATCCATTTTCAGCCAATCAAAGCCTATAATACATCACCCAATCAGGACCCTCCATACATCATAGTGTTGAATGAACCCTCAGATGGCCCGGGAAATACTTTGGGAAAAGGTATTGAATAGAAATAAATTGGAATTTAGATGTCAGCCAATGTTTTCATATGACCATGAATCTCGAATTAAGTTCCCGATCTGGCCCACGGCATCGACGAAAATATACTTTATAGCCAAAATTTACAACTGTTACATGTTAATGTTTGTGTTAAAGTTATATGTGTTACTTTATTGGCGTGTAGGCCAAAGGAAGTCAGATGTTCATTGCTCAGGACTGGAGAAGGAAATCATGTGATAATACCAAGACTTAATGATTTTTTGAGTTGTTGGTTTCAATATTGGTACTTTATAGAGGTTGGCTAAGACATTATACCTGTTTGTCTGCCAGGACCAGGAAGTTTGGAGAGATCAGCTGTAACATATCACATTGTGCTGTGTATAAACTTGATTTTCATTCCGCAATTTTTTTTATTGTTGTACAATATGGACCAATCGAGTCGTCGGGTATTTGATTCCTATGTTATAACGAGGCAACACGGGGTCCTTCATACCAGGCAGTTCAGGGATCAACTACATTTTGTATTTAAAGTTGTTCAACTTTTCACTCAGCAGTTTTGTTTATGATTCACTAGTACGATTAAACCGATCATTAAGTCCTCAGGTATTTGAATCATTACATTTTGCAATAAACACTTCTTCGAAATGTTAACACGTCCATCATAGAAGGCATTATCGATAGGCTCTAAAAAAAAAAAAACAATAGACCACTCCATTATGAAATTTTAGGGGCGAACAATAAAATGTTCAAATCATCCAGCCCAGATCTTGAAGACACATTAAGGCTCTTCTAAATGAATGACTAGACCAGTGCAGGTAGTAAAATGTTCAAATCATCCAGCAACAAGGCTCCTTAGCATATCCTAAGAAAATTTCCCAACTTCAAATAAAAAGGAAAACTTTTTGAAGTTTAAGTAAAATAAATCTTAGTTTAGGAACCCAATCCTAAACTTTTGTAATGCTTTTCATATGAAGAATTTTGAAGATCATTAGTTTGTTAAAGTGAATAGTCAGGCAAAGGAAGGCTAAAGTCAGTAAAAGTAAATAGTCGGGCAAAGGAAGGCTAAAGTCAGTAAAAATGGTGTTGATATATCCAGTATAATTTCTTATGAAATAGAAAAAATTAAATTTCCCTTCAAAATCGTTTTGCATTCGAAGAAATTAATTTAAATTATTGGAATCCTAAAACGTCCTCCCAGATAGCTAAGCCCCTGTTGACATTCCAACATAGCCTCGCTTTCAGAACTTATTTTTAGAACTGTGCTAAAGTTACACGAAGCCTTTCCATAATTTCATTGGTCAAAACTGGACAATGTAAGCTGAACTTGACTGTTGTTTTGATATATAATGACATTTGAAAGGCTAATGAACGCATTTAGTCTGGTTTTCATTGCCCGACTATTCACTTTAAAAAATATTGACAAATTTGTAGATTTTATAACCTTATTTATCTGATATTGAAATTATCAGAGAAATGACCTCAAGAGCCAAAACCACCAAGGGATGTGTAATGTTTTCCTTAAGTCAGAACACCTTGGACTATGATTTTAATGCCTTTTGTTGATATGTCCCTAAAGGGATGATCCTCACCACAGCGAAATGTCAGACATCAAGTTCTGGGTGACATTCCAAAAGACAACTGCCTTAATTACTGCTATTCATGCAACTATCGGTATTGTGGGCTGCTGTAAGAAAGCCCCCTGGATGATATGGAACCTTTCTGCTCATGTAATGCCTTATGAATCTAGTCTTAAAGGTCAGTGTTTGGACGTCCTATGATGCCGTCATGTCACTCTCCTCCTTCAGGTTCAGCCCACACACTAATTAAAAGGTTTATAACTTTGGTCTATTTAGGGAATGAGGCGGCAGATTTTGATGAGATGATACTGTAAAAGACTACTGTAGACCTTAAGTTTCAGATTACCACATGATTGTCCAGAGACAATCATTAAAATAAAACGGCATCCTCCAAAACACTATCATTTAATTCATAATATTCATTTGTATGTCCCCACCATGAATGATTAAGGGAGCGTGTAATGTGTGAAGCCCGGCCGACCATGTATTTTCTATCCAATCTCGTTTTGATGCATCCTTTCCTTGGTATGATACGTATACTAGCATGCGCCGTTTTGATCTCAACTGAGGTAGAGGGTGTTTTATCATAAAGACATTTATAGTTTGTATGTGGGAGTTAGGGATAAGATATGTTCTATTCTGAATTCATATATTGAATCAAGATCATTAACATCTGACAGACCATTCTAATTTAAAATTAAGTTTTTGTGGCTGGTTATGAAACTTTGTAAACCACACTCACCACAAGGATTCAGCTGATGTAAGGTCGTGTGTACTTACCTTTAGTGTCAATATCTACATGAACTCCGTTCACATCCAATAAACGCGGTCCCCCAATGTCCCCGATATGCCTGGCCTATAGATTTAGATATGTTTTTGTGTTGCAACAACCTTTCGCATCCTAATAAAGGTATCAATTTTGATAGGTCACTCAGTCTTTCTGATGTCAAATGTAGCGCAGGTGTCCAGAATAATTCTGTCAGAGCTGAATGTTAGTTAATCTCCGAGGAAACATTGACAAAAATGACCTTTACTTGATAGAGTTGTCACTACCAGAGTTTGCCGGAAAAGTTTAACTCTATAATATGTCTTGTACATAAACTTAATCTACTCCCCAATAAGCACACTCTATAACCATCACTTAGACTTTATAGGATGACAACCTTTCCTAAATTGACATCGTACAAACCGCAAAACCAAATGATTTTCCTTAATTTTTAATGTTTTTTTGACCTGGGGTTAAATGAAGTTTTCAAGTCTTGACCTTTAGTGTGACTTTGAAGAAGGTCATTCCGTAAACTTGTGAATTGAAAATTTTAAGGATCTGCGTACCATCTTGCAAAACTTTTAAACTTTTAGGGCCATCATAATCTTTTATTGAATTTTGTACCAAAGAAGACTTACTTTTTCAACAAATTACATTACATTTGTGGTCTTAAGCTTTATCCTTGATGTTCATTTTCACCCATATCCTCACCATAACTGGATGGAATGTCCATCATCCTGCTTGAATTCATATTATAGAAGTGAGACCATTGATATCTCACAAACGTTTCATGTTACCAAAATACCACTGTAGCATAAAGAAAAGAAGCACTTTTTGTTGGTTTTTTTCTGTTTGCATCTTTTTAACTTGTGTTGAGACAAACTTAAGAGAACCTGGAACCACACATCAGGAGTATACCCCTGTTTTAGTTATAGGTAGCTTAGTGACATTTATTGGTGTTGCCTTGCTATGGAGGCCAATTAAATGACGGTGTAAGTTTTCTGTGATTTACAAACACAGGATCGTAGTTTAGATTTACAAACAGGAAAGTGGGTAAGATTTATAATGACATGCAGTATTTATTGAGCCATGTAAGTCATGTAAGTGAAGTTTACATGAGTTCCATCCCTCCAGTCGAAATAGAACTTGTCAATGATTAATGATTAGAATGTTTTCAAATTCACGTGATGTAAGGATTTTTTATTAATAAAACATAGGATGCATATGAAAATCATTTTACCTGTAATACCTAAATTCTAATAAGTACCTGGGCCCTGCTGTTCAAAGGATGATCATCTTAATCACATGATAAGTGAAATTTTTATTTCTCATTTGCTGCAAAATTTGTGGTTATATCTTCACTAGAATCAACAAGTATGTACAGAATGAAGTTCTGAAGACTCTTACAAAATTTTGTAAAATTTGTATTAAGAAAATTTATTTTATCTTGATTTGAAAATTGTCGTTATTGTTAGTCTTACAGTTTGTTCTGTTTATAATATGCAATAGTCTGTTCATGCTTTCGTGCCTTGCTGTTGTTGCCATGACATCGTGCAGTATTACCTTGAAACATCATCACTTACTGCTATCAATACTGAGCCAGTAAAGTTTGGACACAATCCAAAATCTAAAATACGATTTCTGCTATTTCAATTCTCCAAATGTTCAGAAATTTTCAAACTAAATAATGTGTATTTGGTTTTGCCATGAGTGATCCATTTTGGAAGGAATACATCTGCATTTATGAATGTTAGTTGAATAATTCAAGGATTCCTCATCATAGGAATTACTGCTTAGGAGCTTGGCGTATATCAGATAGATATTTGGTTATAGTTAGGTTCTCTCTTTTACATAGATCACATGGATTGGTGATGATGTAGCTTTTAAGTGTATTACAAAAGACTGGATAAACTGAAATGTAGTCTTGTCAAAAAGTTAAAGATGCTCCATCGCTCACAAATTACATTTTGTCTCTATAAAAAACAGGAGCAGACAAATAAGTATTTTTCTTTAGTTAAAAAAGTAAGTTACTTACTTTACACTTTTACCATCTTTGAAAAGTTTGAGCTTTTAATTCAACTTAAAGATAAAAAAAACATTAAAAATTATTCATTGCATCCCAAAAAAATTCTGTGGCACTATGTCCTATATGAAATGGAGTACTGATTGCACATGCACCAAAAGCAAAATAAACTATTCTTTATATTTTGTGTGTGCTGATTAAACATATATATATATACATGATTAAACACCAATTATTATTCAAATGTTTAGAGTATCATTTATGCTCTGTTGGCGGTGGAGCATCTTTAAGATGATCTTAAGACCAGCAAAATGAAACGAGTAGTTTTCACATCCCATCGCAACAACCTCTGTTGAAGTGAAACATTCATCATCTTTTCAAATACAATTAATGCTTTCTCAACTGTTTCTGATGAATGGTCTGGTGTTTTCTACCGCTACAATTTGCATAAATTCCATCGATTTGGATTTGGATATCATCCGAGGATCATCAGGAATGTAGTCTTGTCAAGAAGTTAATGTTTTACCTAATCCTACAGATGCAATCGGTGGACAGGTTTCTCTCATAATTGTTTCAAATCCACAGCAATTGGAGTCGGGTTGTCTGCATTTGGTATTCATCAGACAACTTGTAATTGCAGTTTAATTGGCTTTTCATAAATCTAACTTTGTGAAATGATGCGCTGGATTCGGCTGTATGTTAAATGATAACTCTGTTTTATGACATAAAACCAGGGGTATATTGAATTGCTTGTATTATTACAATATTTGTGACATTAGATGATTTACAGATCACTTTCCTGGAATTTTACAATAATATTATGAACTTAGGCCAATGCAATGTTGTCAATGGTTGCAGATGGCAACATTATTAGGCCAAGGAAAAGTATTTTTTATCATGAAAATCAACAGGCTAAGAAGTAATTTTTGCTTTACAAACAACATCATCAGGTCCACAAAAAGCATTGATCAAGTTCGGCAATATTATGAGGCCAAAGAAAAATTCATGTTTCTCGTTAGCAACAAACCTTTGAGCAAAGGGACAACTTGCTGTATACATCTTAAAGAGAATAGAGGAAATATTGACAAACCTGGACAAGGAAGTAAAAGTAAGAGAAAATGCAAACTTGCAAGGGCCAGACAAAAAGACAACTAAAAGACAACCCTATGATCAAAGAACTAAAGTTCAAAAAGATGCAAACCTGGCCAAGAACTTGGAGGCCAATGAAAAAAAACATTCCTTGTCAATATACTGAAAGTCAATGAAACAGGCAATTTTTGCCAAGACCAAACGTCATTGAAAAAAGAGAACTTTGGCCAAAGAATGGATAGTTAATGAAAAAAAGGCATTTCTGACTGAAGGTCAAAGAAGAAAATGACTGGTTAAGTTAGAATGGAAAGCTAATCAAAAAGGCAACTCTGTCTAAAGGTCAAAGAATTAAAAAGTGACTTTTGCCAAAGAATGGAAAGGCCGAAGTCATAACTGAATGCATGTTTGACTGAATATCAACATAAAACAAAGTGTGTTCAGAACTTGACCTAAAATTGACAGTGTTGCTGGAGAGGACATCGATTGGAACTGACAGGAAAACACCTTAATTGTCTTCATTATAGATGAAACACCACTTGAGTATACCAAATATGTCTCTTGGTGTAAGACTTGAACAAGCTTTCTCTCACAGTTTCTCAGCCTCCAAGTGTGGGATGTTTACCAGATAAGAATTTATTGTGGCTAATCCCTTGTGGACATGCCAGTCTCTAGTGACAGGCTCTAAAATATAATTCAGCTGAAGCCTTGGTATTGCCTTGAGACTCGCCCCTCTCATCCTGTTACAGGGCCATAAAGATATTCAATTATTCCAACTAAATTTCCACCTTTCCCCGAAGATTTCAAGTTAATTATCCAACCAATCCTTCCTGAAATTGCCATATAGATTCGAAACTAATCGGTGCTTGAAGAATATATGACTCTTTCATATGTACATATGTAGGATAGAACTATTCCACCCGAGGGTACAGAATTTTGGGTCAGAACCGAGGCTTGCCGAGGTTTCTGACCAAAAATTCTGTACCCGAGGGTGGAATAATTCTATCCTACATAATTTACATATGAAAGAGTTATTTTCTCACATTGCTTGTCGAGTTACTTGCACGAAAGGTGAGGCAGCCATTTTGTGACAAAATCTTAACTTCTTAAATAATTGATCGATTTTAAAAATAAGAACGCCAATCGAAAGAGCTCATCAAAGTTTGGTTTATATTAATAAATATAAACAAGAAATCTTAGGTGAAACGGTTTGAAATGCAAATTAAACAAATGAAATGGTAAATAAATCCCGCAAATCAATCGAAATAGAAGAAAAATGACGTCAACTATGGCTGATAATACGTCATCTGAT
>SAYR01016830.1:279842-320053 GCA_004382745.1 Argopecten irradians irradians | reverse complement strand
AGTGGACATTTATTGGTTTGCCTTGCTATGCGAGGCCAATTAAATGACGTGTAAGTTTTCTGTGATTTACAAACACAGGATTGTAGTTTAGATTTACAAACCAGGAAAGTGGGTAAGATTTATAATGACATGCAGTATTTATTGAGCCATGTAAGTCATGTAAGTGAAGTTTACATGAGTTTCACATCCTCCAGTCGAAATAGAACTTGTTCAATGATTAATTGATTAGAATGTTTTCAAATTCACGTGATGTAAGGATTTTTTATTAATAAAACATAGGAGTAGCATATGAAAATCATTTTACCTGTAATACCTAAATCTAATAAGTACCCTGGGCCCTGCTGTTCAAAGGAATGATCATCTTAATCAACATGATAAGTGAAATTTTATTTTCTCATTTGCTGCAAAAATTTGTGGTTATATCTTCACTAGAACTCAACAAGTATGTACAGCAATGAAGTTCTGAAGACTCTTACAAAATTTTTGTAAAATTTGTATTAAGAAAAATTTATTTTATCTTGATTTAAAAATTGTCGTTTATTTTAGTCTTACAGTTTGTTCTGTTTATAATATTGCAATAGTCTGTTCATGCTTTCGTGCCTTGCTGTTGTTGCCTGACATCGTGCAGTATTTACCTTGAAACATCATCACTTACTGCTATCAATACTGAGCCAGTTAAAGTTTGGCACAATCCAAAATCTAAAATACGATTTCTGCTATTTCAATTCTCCAAATGTTCAGAAATTTTCAAACTAAATAATGTGTATTTGGTTTTGCATGAGTGATCCATTTTGGAAGGAAACACTGCAATTTATGAATGTTAGTTGAATAATTCAAGGATTCTCATCATATGAATTACTGCTTTAGGAGCTGGGCGTACTATCAGATAGATATTTGGTTATAGTTTAGGTTCTCTCTTTACATAGATCACATGGATTGGTGATGATGTAGCTTTTAAGTGTAATTACAAAAGACTGGTAAACTGAAATGTAGTCTTGTCAAAAAAGTTAAAGATGCTCCATCGCTCACAAATTATATTTTTGTCTTCTTTAAAAAACAGGAGCAGACAAATAAGTATTTTTCTTAGTTAAAAAAGTAAGTTACTTACTTTACACTTTTACCGTCTTTGAAAAGTTTGAGCTTTTAATTCAACTAAAGATAAAAAAAACATTAAAAATTATTCATTGCTCCCAAAAAAATTCTGGCACTATACGTCTATTTAGAATGGAGTACTGATTGACATGCCACCAAAAGCAAATAAACTATTCTTTATTTTTGTGTGTGCTGATTAGACATATATTATATAACATGATTAAACACCAATTATTGTTCAAATGTTTATAGTATCATTTATGCTCTGTTGGCGGTGGAGCATCTTTAAGTTGATCTTAAGACCAGCAAAATGAAACGAGTAGTTTTCACATCCCATCGCCAACAACCTCTGTTGAAGTGAAACATTCATCATCTTTTCAAATACAATTAATGCTTTCTCAACTGTTTCTGATGAAGGTCTGGTGTCTTTCTACCGCTTACAATTTGCATAAATTCCATCGATTTGGATTTGCGATATCATTCCGAGGATCATCAGGAATGTAGTCTTGTCAAGAAGTTAATGTTTTACCTAATTCCTACAGATAGCAATCGGTGGACAGGTTTCTCTCATAATTGTTTCAAATCCACAGCAATTGGAGTCGGGTTGTCTGCGCATTTCGGTATTCATCAGACAACTTTGTAATTGCAGTTTAATTGGCTTTTCATAGAATCTAAACTTTGTGAAATGATGCGCTGGATTCGGCTGTATGTTAAATGATACTCTGTTTTATGACATAAAACCAGGGTATATTGAATTGTTGTATTATTACAATATTTGGACATTAGATGATATTACAGATCACTTTCCTGGAATTACAATAATATATGAACTTAGGCCAATGCAATGTTGTCAATGGTTGCAGATGGCAACATTATTAGGCAAGGAAAAGTATTTTTTACTCATGAAAATCAACAGGCTAAGAAGTAATTTTTTGCTTTACAAACAACATCATCAGGTCCACAAAAGCATTGATCAAGTTCGGCAATATTATGAGGCCAAAGAAAAATTCATGTTTCTCGTTAGGCAACAAACTTTGAGCAAAGGGACAACTTGCTGTATACATCTTAAAGAGAATAGAGGAAATATTGACAAACCTGGACAAGGAAGTAAAAGTAAGAAGAAAATGCAAACTTGCAAGGGCCAGACAAAAAGACAACTAAAAACGAACCCTATGATCCAACAAGAAACTAAAGCTCAAAAAACGATGCAAAACCTGAGACCACGAGATTCAGGCCCAAATGAAACAAAAACATTCTTGTCAATATACTAAAGTCAATGATAACAAGGCAATTTTTAAGCCAAGGACCAACTGTCATTGAAAACCCCAAAGACGAAAACTCTTGGCAAAGAATGGATAGTTAATGAAAAAAAGGCATTTCTGACTGAAGTCAAAGAAGAAACATGACTGGTTATGATAGAAGTGGAAAGCTAATCAAAAAGGCAACTCTGTCTAAAGGTCAAAGAATTACAAAAGTGACTTTTGCCAAAGAATTGGAAGGCCGAAGTCATAACTGAATGCATGTTTCTGGTAAATCAACATAAAACAAAGTGTGTTCAGAACTTGAACTAAAATTGACATGTTTGCTGGAGGGACATCGATTGGAAACTGACAGGAAAACACTCTAATTGTCTTCATTATAGATGAAAACACCGCCTGAGAGTATACCAAATATGTCTCTTAGGTGTAAGACTTTAACAGCTTTCTTCACAGTGTTCTTCAGGCCTCAAGTGCTGGGGATGTTACCAGATTAAGAATTTATTGTGGCTAATCCCTTGTGGACATGCCAGTCTCTAGTGACAGGCTCTAACATATAATTTATTGTGGCTAATCCCTTGTGGACATGCCAGTCTCTAGTGACAGGCTCTAACATATAATTTATTGTGGCTAATCCCTTGTGGACCAGCCAGTCCTCTAGATGATCAGCCTTCTAAAACTATTATTTTATTGTGGCTAATCCCTGCTGACGATTGCCAGTCTTTAGTGATCAGGCTTCTCACTATTATTAATTATGCTTTGTTGCTTATATCTCTTGCTCGGTAGCATGCCAGTCTTTAGCCCACCAGGCTCTTAACATATAATTTTATTGTGGTAATCCCTTGTGGACTTCGCAGTCCCTAGTCGACAGGCTCCTTAACATATAAGTTTATGTGTAGCTAATCCCTTGTGGACATGCCAGTCTCTAAGTTGATCAGCTCTACACATATAATCTCTTATTGTGCGTACCTATCCCTCTGTGACATAGCCAGTCTTCTAGTGAAGCTTTCACCTAAACACTATACATTCAGCTTGAAGGTATTTGTCCTTGAGTACCTCGTTCCCTGCTCATCTGTTACAGGCCATAAATTTATTCAATTATTCTCCTAAACTAATATTCTCCCCTATCCCCGTAAGATTCATTCGATTGAATTATCCCAAATCCTTCATGAAAATGCCTATTATAATGATTCGTGAACTAATGCGTGCGTGTGAAGAATATATGACATCTTTCATATGTACAGATGTACGGATACGACAACTATTTCAACCGAGGGTACAGAATTTTTGGGTTCAGGAACCGAAGGCTTTGCGAGGATTTCGCCACAATTTAACATTACCCGACTGACGGAGGTGATAAATTCTGTCTTTACCCGGGTGAATAATTCATACTACATATTTCATATAGAAAGATGTTACGTTTTCTCACATTGCTTTGTCGAGTTACTTAGCAACGAAAAGGCTAGGCTAGCCCATTTGTGACAAAATCTTTAACATTCTTAAGATATGACCGATTTATAAAGATACAGAACGCCAATCTAAGAGCTCATCAAAGATTTCGTCTTATATTTACAAATATACAACCAAGCAAACTCTTAGCGGTCGAAAACGGTTTGAATGCAACATTATTAACAAAATGAGAATGTCGGTAAAATTAAATTCCGCAAATTCAATCGAAATAGAAGAAAAAATGAGTCAACCTATGAGCTGCATAACTACGCTCATTCTGATGGTTTCAGGTCAATTGTGACGTCACAGTCTATCGTTGGAAGGATAGCCACTTCTATCCTTACATAGCTGTCTTTTCATGTGAAACTCTATCCTATATATGGTAGCTACTGGAGAAGTACCCTTTCTATGTCAAACTAACCAAATTTATTTATTTTGCTGTAATATCTCATAGGGGAATAATGTTCTATGATACTCTTAAATTTGTTTTGAGGTAAATTGATAACATACATTCAATTGATAGAGAAGTAGATCCAATGTCTTAAAACCTTATGGGTATTATTATAGAGTGTGCATGAAATTTTTTCCTGCTGAGTGAACATTTTACATATGTTTGTGGATACTTTCTTATAGATTTGGAGATTTCCATCACCTTTGCGAGCATTCCCATATTCATGTAGTATTGGTTATTGATTAAATGTAAAGTAGTTTCTGTTCAATTTTTGATTCAATATAAAACATCAAAAAAGTATCTTTCTATAAAATCACCTTAAATAGACCAAACTCACAATTAAGAATATTGCACATGCAGAAAAGTTTATGTAAAGAATGTTTAACAAAGATCTGCAATTTGTTGTCTGTTATCTGAATATGATTTTTGAACAACATCTACATGATTTTCATGGAGTTACCCTTGACAAATTTGTTACGAATATATACTGAACTTATTCTCTAAAAAAAAAAAGAAAGAATTATGAAATAATCAATCTCTTAATGAACTTTTCTGCTGAAGTTTTCTGCATTAATCTGTCTTGAAGCCGTATTGTATTACTGCTGAATTAAATTCTGTCTATATAGGGGCTCATTGAAAATCATTATCAGGCAAAAATGAACCTTTAATTATCTGCAGAATTTCAATTCAATGTATGTAATAGTGAAGCGTTAGTTAGAGACAGAATAACAGATGATGTTTGCCTGTTCTAGGATCGTCATTATCCCAACGCGTGTTGGCACGTACATATTGATAGGCAGATTATACCCTGGGACTCGTCGTCTGATCAATGACATCAAAGTTCATGTGAACTATTAAAACCTGAAACAGCATTGTTAGTGTTTTGTATTGTTTGAAGTTTGTGTAAAAACTAGAAAATAGTAACTTTCTAATTCTGGCAAGTTTTGTTAGGAAGAATGGATTTTAAAAATTGATGACTTCGGTGTGAAAGTTTGTGGTGTTGGATCAGAATTGAAATGTGTACTGGCTGCAAAATTCCCAAATATTTCTCAACATTTACAAGAAAATTTGTCTTGAATTGCTGATAAGATATCATATGTGTTAACTATGACCCGAACATACATTACTTCAAATCCATTTTACAGAACAATTTGACATAATGAATTAACTTCATTGCTTGCAAATTTAAGTTCACTGGAGTATGAGTCGCACTCCTGATTTTCAGGGGAAAATGTTGCGACTTATACTCCGGAAAATATGATACGTTCAAATATGTCACAGCGCTATGATTTTATACCATATATTTCTAACCAAAGTCTACACTTAATGTCATGCAAGTGGCCTTAACATTTCTGTTAAAGTATAAAAATCAAGGTATTAGTGGGACTTGGATAACACAAATCATGAATTTGTACGCTACTGTCTCGACGCTTTTACTGATATATTAGCGTACTGATATATACCAAATTGTGCTTTACATTCTATATTTCTTAATTCCAACTTTAGTATCAGCTGTACTTTTAAAAAAGAATTTAGGATTTGGTGAAATTAAATTATGTCATATTGGATGAAGTACAGATGGCATTACAGCATTCTAAATACATTAATATTTCATACAGTTATGAGTTAGATTATGCTTAAGTGAATGTTTATAGTTTTTTTTCGTTTTACTGGTTCGGAATATTGTCACCTGTAGCTGAATCATATACAGTCAGAAATTTAATTAGAGTTGATGTGTATCTCTGTTCCATTGCAAAGAGTTGCAAAATGTTGGAAGTTCATTGCCCTTCTGCATGACATTGGTATTTGTCTGAAAGATAATATGTAGTAGACCCCCACACAACCAAATGAAGAGTGGAGTTCGAGTTTGAGTTGTCCGTCTGTTTGTCTGTGTGTAGACATAATTTTGTCCAGTGAACTCCTCCTAAACTACTTGACAGATTTTCATGAATTTGGGACACATAACCCTGACTTAAAGGGGAGTTGAGTAAACGATACAGGGTTCTGCATTGTCCCCAATTAAAGGAGTTATTATTACAAAATTTGTGCAGCAGGTATTAATTGTTTACTCTGGCGATAGTTTTCGCTGTATTATTTGCGGTTTCACTGAAATCCGCAAATTCAAATCATTAGTTAAATAATTGCTACATTACATTGTTGTACCATCATGTCAGGACTTTGTTTAATGTGTACCTTAAGGATGATGAGTTAACATTGTAAAATGTTATGAACCCTGCTAATAGCTTTTGATGATTGTGTAACAGTTGTCTTTCCTAACAAAATGAAACCACAGGATTATTTTTCTGTGTTTCAAACAAATTTTATAAGGCAATTTTGAATCATAAATTGGGAAGGCGGTTGTTTTGCTTTAAACCCAGAGAGAATGTAACCTCATCTTTGTCGCGTGTGGTTTATAAAAAATAAAAATCATTATTAACGATCAAACATGAACCAGGCGTTACTCGCTCCAAGCAACCCATGTCGGTGTGATGTATCGTGTCAAATGTCAACTTTAGTGCCCAACACCATCTTATTTAGATATCAAAAAATCAACAAAATCAAACCCTCCTCTTTGAATGTAGATAGATTGTAATTTTGTATTTATTTGAAGTTTTGTACGAGGTAACAGTAGCCTTCAGATAAGTATCAGTTTTCTGGTTTTAATTAAATATTTCAATTTACAATAATTTGTTGTGGGAATCAGTTTAGTGTAAGTGGAATGGCCATGACAACAAGATGTCATCAATAGCATCACAGTTGCCATGACGATGTAATTTATATGCTCCAGAGGAATTGGCCCAAATTTATTTTGAATGTTTTGATGGGAATTGAACAGTATGAAAAATAACCTGTCAGCATTTTCTTTATTTCAATCACCGAGAAACATGTTTGAATGTTGTCAGAAAAAAATTGATATAATTATGAATTCATTAAAAAAAATTAATGATATAAAAGTGGTTCTTTATGTTGCATGCAGTTTGGAATGTAAAATGTAATGCTTACAAAAAAAAATGGCCTGCTTGATAGATAGTCCAACATGTAGGTATTAATTTTTTTATTTTTCTTTAAGAATATAAATCTTAGTAATTGTTTTGCCCTCAATTAAAGTTTTGAGTCAATTTTTTTCACATAAGTTACATACGGAGAAAACTTGAAGTTTTGACTTTAAAAATCTGCACTTTTGTTTCGAGAAAGCGGAGCCTGATTTAGTGATGTGTATTATTTTAGATGGTGTGATTATAGGGGAGATAACTCTAAAGTAAAATAATTCAGTTTTTTACAAACGTTAGAATTACAGTTTTAAAAGTGTGATATTAGATTGCTTTGATCAAATGAAGCTTTAGCGTGTAATATACCTAAATTTTTGTATTTATACACCATCATTTTATCATTTTTTCGTATGTTGTGTTTGATATAGAAATAAAACCATGACGCATGAAAGAAAAATGGCGTAAAAATACACAAACTTTTGTTTAAATTTAATGCAGTTATCTCGACTTCAAACATTCTGAATCAAGAATAATGGGCTCCAATGAGGTGCAGATGGGCACGGTTGAAATGTAAAAAAGCAGATTTACTATTTATGTTTATTTTGTATCTAAATGCCATCATTTTAATTAGAGCTTTGGATTTCTAAACGAAGAAGCACTTTAACATGTAAATTTTGTTATGTTTAGATAAATAAGCTCTGCTATATAAATATAACATAATCACTTTCCGATGGTCATTTATAATTGGTATTTTATACAATGTACTTGGAGTATGTTTGGTATACGTGTAAATAGAGAGTTTCCAATTTTGTTTGATGTTTATATTAGAAATAACATTTTATGATGTAGATACAATTACATCTGTACACAAGGGATTTTTTAGAACAAACCTAAACAAATAAAGGTCTTAAGATTATTTTGTTGTCCAAATCTCTAAAGATGAGAATGTCATTGCAGATACCCTTTCATATTTTCACATTTAATAATCTCTACATTAAATAAAACTTTTAGAAAAGAAGTTAAAAGTTGTGTTTACTTGGAATTAAAGTTGTAAATTAACTCTTTCAAAGGCTATTTGTTTATTTTACCTCTGGTTTACGACGTGCAGAAAAAAGAAATACTAAAAAAAAATTTACTTATTTTTGTTTGCGCCTCGTAAACCTGTGATTTTACATATATATTCCTGTCATAATGAAAGTCGATGGCTGTTTTATTTGTGGCTTACAAAATAAATATCTATAATAAACAAAATTGATATCAGGGCCCAGTTTCTGGAAAATTACTTAACATAAAGGAATCCCTTAACTTAAAATTCTCCATAGAATCAAGCATTACAGAAAAAAATCTTTAGTTAAGGAGCCTGTTAGTAATGCTTTCCATTAAAGAATTTTAAGTTAAGGAATTCTTTCAAAAGATAAGAAAAAAATTGTGAAAATGGGCCCCGATAACGACAGGTAATTGTTTCACACAAGGTGTTTCTTAATTCATTTGAACATGATATATCAGTTAGATAAATCATGTTCTTTGTTGTAACATTTTATCCGATATATCCAATATTTTTGTTTCTCATTACTTGGCTTCCTTAAGTTTCATCTGCCAAAAGTAGATTTAAACCGTCCAGTGTAAAATTTGCAACTAGTAAACCTGAGAGGTAACACTTTCCATTCAAGTACTAAACTTATATTAATACCGAACCTGTCGGCATTGCAAAAGTTTTTCTTTTGTGTAGGGACATTGTCGATGTTACGTAACATTGTTACGCAGACTCTCAATGTATAATGAAGGTCCCATGGTTTGTCAGATTCAGTTTCATTCCATTTACATTCTAGATCTTGATGAAACTGTAGAACACCAATGTCAGTATCAGTCTTTGAAATGAAGGTATTGAGATGTGCTGTAGATATTCCACAATTAACTTTATGTTCTAGTGTC
This sequence comes from Argopecten irradians irradians, assembly GCA_004382745.1. Classification (NCBI taxonomy): domain Eukaryota; kingdom Metazoa; phylum Mollusca; class Bivalvia; order Pectinida; family Pectinidae; genus Argopecten; species Argopecten irradians. The sequence continues at coordinate 310,883 of SAYR01016830.1, read as the reverse complement.
AACATTTTATTCAATAAAAGATTTTAGATTGTTTCTTAAACAAGAACCAGCCATATTAAGATGCTGGAAGCATGTGATATGTTCCAGTAAGGAGATACCCGAGTCAAATTTTAAGATTTAGTGCATTTCTATAGTGATGATCTAAAGTTTAACTTCAGCATGAATCCAGCTGTATTAAAGAGATCTGGAACATCTCAACAGATAGAGGAACTTCAAGATCATATCTTAATCTAAATTAGATAAATGGTTTCTCTAATTTGCATGTACAACAGTTTGTGAAATATAGATAATATCAGTTTTGGAATGTTGTTGAAAATTAAAAATTGAGTCAAGAATATTGCTTTACGTTCATATTAAGAAAGGATCATATGTAAGAAGAAGAAGAAAAATATCAATTTGTTTGTTTGTTGTTTTGCTCTTTTCTTTTTTTTCTTTTTGAAATATAAATTACAAAAAAAAAAAGATGTGAACTTTAATATTGTATATTTAGTAATGCATTTAAAAATTAACTACTGATTAATATTTGGTTTGAATTTAATCAAGTTAACTTGAGATTATGCAAATGCATGTTCATTTAACGGATCAGATATTTCATATCTTTTAGTGATTTTAGCACTTAAACAATTAGCAATTGGGACAATTTCCCTGTCTAAATATTTGCATCTCGCATCAATTGAAAATATATTGATATGGGAGAATCTGGATATCTGGGGATACGACAGACAAACTCTAATAGAATATTTATCGGGACACAAAATAGCATGTGTACTTGACAGCCTGGACTTGAATATAACTAACACAGTATCAGTGAGGTGGAAACTGTCTACTGTATATCTGTTAATGAAAAACAAATACCAGTCAGCAGAGCGCAATCAGTAGAGAGACAGTGCTGATATGGTGTTGGGCCAATACTTCAGTGCTGTATCGTACAGAGGAAGTATCAGAGAGAGGCGCTGAGAGACTTTCCTGGAAACAGCCGTCTGTGTCCCACTCTCATCTCCGACTACCGCTGTTTGATCTTATTAGCACACAATAGGGGTCATTAGAGGCAGCAGTCGAGCGGTGAGAGTAGCCCAGCCCCATGGGGGAGGGGCTTGGTAGATGTGACTCGTACAGAGCCCTCAATATTTATCATCAATAATTATGTTTGACAATAACTTCATATCCCTCTCAGCTGGACATCGCTTGACATGTATCACAGTTCTCTACATCAACAGATGTGATGCGTTCTCGCACCAACTCGAGCTATACACTACCAAACGTAGGCCTACACAACAACATGAATATTTCATCATCTTTGTGCGATGAAATTAGATTTTGGTATATGAATTTGACTATAGACATGCCACTTATAGCCAAAGGGGGTGTTTACGTTAATTTTCTTTTCACGTGTCTTTTATGTTTGTGAGTGTTTTAAATATCCTTCTCGTTTGTGGTAGACAATTAGAAGCAACATGTTAAGATACCTGTCATGTAGATATCTATCTTCTTGCTACGAGTATCCTTGATACAAATATTGACGTATCTTCATCCTTTGTGTACTTCTAATTAAATCTAAGGGTTGTAGAATACCCTGAATACCATGGTAACCAATATCAATCAGTATGTCTTTGTCTGCTTGTGCCTGCTAAAAGGCCTAAGACACCACAGAAAACCAATTATCTTATTACTATTCTTACTTCCTATAGGCGAAACAGAAAACTAGGCAAACTCCAATTGTCTTTACTTATCAATGTTGATTTGGGGATTTGACATTGAGAGTCATGGCAACCATGTCTGTTTTCATCAACGTTCCAAAAGTCACTTGATGCCATATAAACAAAAGACTAATTTCATAAACACCAGAGTTCTAAAAAAGGCAGTATGCCATAAAAGACAAGACTATTTTTATCAAGGCTAATTGTTCTAAAAAAAGAGGCACTCGGTGTCATAAAAACCAGTGTCTATTTTTATTTATGTTACTGATGAAAAAAGGTGATGGATGCAATGAAAATGATCTATCATTAATTTAGTTTTCAAATAAGGCACTCACAGCTCATTTTTATTCCAAAGTCAATTAACATTGTATAAATGGGCTAATTAAGCTGAAAAAAATTAAAAACATAAAAAACCCACAAGACCATAAGCAATGAAAGATAAGTTTCTAATCTAGCTGTATAAGTACATTAAATGTTTTTGTTTAAGTTTAAATGGGATTTCAAATTATATTAGGTCTCTGAGTTTAAGAGTTCAAGATTGTTTGACAAAATAAAATATGTTTAATGTATAGGTCTGTTGATTTATTAAGGAATTATTTTTTTCCAAATCAATATTTATCTCTATTGTGATGTCACAGTTTTTTTGCGCTATTCTGGGATTCTTGAAAGCAATCAACTTTAAGAATTTCTATTGAAATATATTCATTTATTACTCTTTAAACGAAGTTAATTATCATTATAAAAGGCATGACTTGTAATCTATTATTATATCATGAGTTTGACACACAGAAGGAAATTGAAATGCTGAAATGTGACAGCAAGTTATTGCTGTTGGAGCAATTGAATTTTAATGAAACCAGTTATGATGATTCTCAAACAATTTGTGCCAGAATCGTAGACTCTGATGAGGACGAGAAGAGACTTTACGTACATTTAATGACCGAATGATACAGGGCTGTGCATGATATGATGGATAACCCATCTTCTCACACAGAAATACCATCGTTTCCTTTAACAATTCCCTCACATTCATTCAAATCACTTTTTTTCATGCATTGTTATATACTGTCTTGTTAAAGACACTACCTCTACTATATGCATACAACCACTAGAGAGCTTCTGGGAAGCCAAAAAAAAAGTATTTTTGAACATGTGAAAAGTTGGCAAGATGCAATTCATAAAGAATAAACTGTGTGAGTAAATTTGGCTGAAGTTATTGTAATCTTAGGCGATGCATTTACAGACAAGTTGTGGATATGTGTTTAAGGGTATACTGCTATCCTTTTAAAATTTCATGTGTGAAGCACTTGGATGGAATCAGTATAAACTTGGCTTGATCAACTCCCAAGGTACAGATTCATACCGGCGATGCATCTTTGTGCCATACAAAGTGAAAGGCATTACAGAAAGATAGAGTTTGTAATTTCTGTAGGTAGAAACAACCAGAGAATTTATGACAAAAAAATATACTCATCAGGGAAAGTTTGTCAACTGTTTCAAGTTGTTGTTATCCAAGCAGACTATCAGAAGCGCCCATTAACAGCTTGGCAATCTACAAATGGGATAGAAGTATTGTGGCAAAAGGAAATTTTACAACTTGTTTTTTCAGAGGTTAAAGATTTCAAGTTGGATAAGGATGAGCTATATATTTGATAGGATGGTGTGCATTTCTTTGTTTCTTTGTTATCTTTCTAGAGCGACGAACTGGCGATCATCATACAATTTGTTGTAACACTATAGCTCACGATCGTTGGGCTCAGTGAATAGTTTTACTGTCTTTTTTTACGAGGAAGAGAAGTGCAGTTAACATATTGATTGGTGTTGGTGACGGAGATCAGTGGCCGTGTTTGTGGGTATGTGTCCATTGAATGCTTACACTGCATATCACAGAAACAAATAGAAAGTCATGAGATATAGAAAGGCTACATGTGGCATTAGATCTTTTAGCTTCTTCTCCTCCCCAACAAAAACAAATTGATACATGTAATGTCAGAGTTTTTAGCCCTTCCCTTTCCCCCACCAAAAAAGAATTGCTATAGTATGAGATATTTTGGCTCCGCCCTCTCCAACAACAAGCCCCTCCCACCGCACCATTTCACATGACCAGTTTTGTTTTCCCTATTTCACAGCTCAACCGCCTTTGTGGTTTCCACTGGACCAATCACTGTGCTTGTTATAACAAGTCAATTTGCTAGGTTTATGTAATCAGTACATGCTCCTGGAGGTTACAGAATGAGTCTACACTCTGCCATGGCCTGGGACTTAATGCTGTGTAACTCCACCTGGTCTTAGTGCACCGCTACCAATGGACTGTATGGGCACCGTCAATACTGATTTCTAAAGGAATACTAATTGTGTGACATAATCAGACAATATCACTTTCTATAATTCAGTAAGACTTACAATACGTCAGTCTGACATTACATGTTTGCAATTTAAATCAAATTCATTAGATAGGCACATAATGAGGAGTAAGTGATGTTTTAGGATTACATTTAAAATTGCTTTCGTTTTTTAGCCAATAATTCAGAAGTAAGAGTAATTAAACTTAAAGGGCTTTTTAGAAAAATAAATTAAATAGTCTTGTTCCAAAATTGCTGTTTTTATCAGGTATTTTGCAAGAATTTAAAAAAGATATATATGGATGGTGCTAGGGAAAGTCTTTTATAAGTGTTAGGATTGGAAGACAATCTATCGTAATTGCTTGAATTTAACTTTGATATATGCGAAAAGTAATTGTTTGAATTTCCTCTAGAAATCAATTACAATTTGATGTTACCAGAAATGAAGACTTTTCTTTAATGTTGAGCATTCAGACTCGTTTTTTAAAAGAAAATTTAATCAGACAGACCTTGAACGGAGTTCGTAAGATTGATGGTAGTATTGTTCTGTACTGTAATCTCCTACGACAACCGTGGTTGTTTAGAAGTCAAATATTCACCAACAATTGAGGTATAGAAGTATAATGGGGGAGATAATGATTTTCGTTGCTTGAGTTTCCTGAGTCAGTTATAATTAACCGCAGGTTTTGAAGCTCATTAATAGTGGGAGTATCATGCAGGCTAGAAACAAATCTAGCTACGATACGTATCAACACTGAGAAAGTCTATTTCTGTAATCCCGTATTAATATAACCCTCCGGAGACGAATAAGGTACTGGATATTAATCTATATATTTGGTCGAGCAATGACGACCCAGAGCGTAAATATCTGATTAATTAATGATGAGGAACGGCTATGATGTGCTGTACTTCTCCGTATAGCTATGTTATAGGTCTTTGTTCAATTGTCAATTCATTTCTCTCTGCTAAGAGCGTTACATAATGGCCAGCTGAGGTAATGGGGCTAGTGCGTCGATACAATTCACACCTGAGGCCCCAGGTGTTGGCTTGGAGAAACGCTGGCACAGTCTGAAGTTTTGGTGGGATTCTTTACTGCGAGACTGAAGTGTCAGTGACAAGAGTTTGTGGTATGTGCCGCCTATATCAGTCACTTGGTAGCTACTGTGGATGTTCCACATATAACGTCAGTACTACGCAGTACTAAGTTGTCTTGGTCACCAAGGTACTGTGAACCGTGATTTCTTATCGGGTTGGATCTGTGAGGTATACAGGACCTAGTGTAAATGATGGATAGTGTTAGGCACGTGTGGATTTAACAGTGTGTTAGGGTAAGTAGTCACTAATCTCTGGATATCATGGAAAGTCACGGAGGTTCTGTCAGCACTCTCAGTACCAGAGTATACCAGTATTCCTCACAACATGGCACCACGGCATGTCACTGTCCAACTCAAGAACACAAAAAAGTACTCATTCTGGAGAAAAACTGGAATGGTCGTGGCAGTTGTCACACGGACAGTTTCTCAAATGTGAAAGAATTTTATAGTGGGACTCACTGTCCAAATAAACACAAGAGTATCTTTGATGAATTCTGGGAACAAATTCACGGCGTTCTGCCGCGATGCCAGGCTAACACCCTCGTAGCATCACCCCAATGTCGTTCGTCCCAAGAGTGTTACTGCGGAACGTCGCCTCAGGCTGCGGTTATACCACTTGGATCTTTTGATGTGTATGTGTACGTATTAATTTCTCCTATCTCTCTCACTCTCTCTATCTATCTGCTTCTTGATTTACTGTCAAAAATCACCACCTGTCTTAGATATACTTCTGGTTCAATTTTCTACCTCTTAAGTTAAAATTTCATATTTTCCATTTGATAAGTTAATTTGTCTAAAGTAAAATGTTTTTCTGTCTCTAGCCTATGTTCACATTGATTTAGGTATCAAAAAGATTTTGATATTTCTATTACAAATCAACAGATGTTGATGTTGCTGTTTGTTGATTGTGTTTATAATTGAATCCAGCCTAGTATGCAGTTAAGACTGTGATCACTTAATTAAGATGCTTGCACTATTAAGGGGAAAAACTGAGGGCAAAAATTGCAGCTTAGAAAAAAACTCCTAATGTCAGATAACAAATGATGATGATAATGATCAATGATGAGGATAATGAGAATAATGAAGAGGATGACGATGATGATAATGATGATAATTAATGATAATAATGAGGATGATGATGATGATGATGATGATGATGATGATGATGATGTTTATGATGATGACGATCAATAATGATGTTGATAATGATCAATGGTAAATGATGATGATGATGATGACGATGATGATGAGGATGATGATGATGATAATGATGATGATGATGATGATGATGACTATGATGATGAGGATGATGATAATGATGATATGATGAGGAGGAGGATGATGATAATGATGATGATGTTTATGATGATGATGATCAATAATGATGTTGATAATGATCAATGGTAAATGATTATGATGATAATGATCAATGAATTAACAAGATAATTATATATAATTACCTCTCATTAACACTTGGTCAACTAAAACTGAATATCCCACATCTTAATTTGTATAAATAGCTTTGCCAATGAAACGCCAATATATCATTGTCTTATTTCACAATAACGTTGTAATATTGATTCATATTGCTGGAAAATTTTAATTAAAATTCATATCTTTATCCCATAATTCCTCAGTGATAAGTGTCAAACTACCCATCACATTGATCACTTTATGACCACACATCACTTAATGACCACACAGACTTTAGCTGAGCACCAATGATTTAGGCCTTTACAAAATTGTGTTATGGCTCTGTTTAAAGTGTTCAAATTAAACCTATTCACCCCTGAAGATATATTTAGACTCTTCTAAATCAATGACTAGACCAGTCCATAATGAGATTTCGGGGATGAATGAGTTAAAGCTAAAATTTAAACAATTTGAAGATACTTCCAATTGTAATTTATATTACAAAGTATTGAATTTTTGTGTTATTCTTTAATTCAAATTCAAAACCCAGACAAATGGTATTAAATGTTATTAATATTTGCATATTAAAGAATGGTAAATCGCAAATAATCAATATAATATAGCGCTAGCTGATCAACATAATATAGCGCTAGCTGAGTTCACATTTTTTTTAAAGTAAATAATGTTTGATAAGATAGTCAGCTAAAAAAAATATAAAAAATTAACAATTTTTGTTGAAATTATAACTTTGGAATGCAATTAGCATTAAAATGATTTGATATTGCATTATTTACCTGAATTGTCTGCCTAATTGATTTAATTAGTAACTACACACCTGATGACACACATTGGCCATAGTATCTCTTTCATAAAATTATCAATTAAGCCTTCATCTTGACACTATCATATGATAGACTTTAAATTATTGTCATATATTGGCAAAAAGTTTGACATTTTCTCTTCAACCATTTAAATGCTTTATCAAAGAATGAAAAACGTTTCTATCTAATGTACATGACTTAGAGGGTGCAATAACTTTTCTCTTAAACATGACTTTTTCAAATGGCAATAACATGTATGCTACTAACTGACCATATGACTAATTTCAGAGGTAAAGAAAGTCTTTCGTTAACATTACTTTATTGAAAAATATGTCAAAAGAAGGGACATTTTATCTTAGACATGACTTTTGTTGAAATTCTAACTTTTCTAAGATCAAGACATTCCACTTTCTCAGAGGGCAAACGCTTTTTCTTTAAAGACAGGTCAGAAACTTTGTCTTAAACAGATATGACTTTATCAGATAGCATGAGTCTCTCTTTTATAATGGTATATTGCCAATATCACAGCGTGCATTGCACTCTATTTACCTTAGCGAACTAATGTTATCTAAGACACACTGAATACTGTCCCCGAAGTCTCTAACATCACACACATTAGGAAGATATACGTAATTTTCAATTCTATATCACCTATAATGAATGAGATTGATTCTGTCTAGAATTTAATATTGTCAGTTATGCTCTAAAGTTCAATATCTAACAGAATCTTAACAGTTGGTTTGGCTAACGCTTGGGCAGATTTTATAAAGGGGAAATTTTGAAGCAATTATGGCAAAATATTGCATACATTTTATAAGATTACATGATTTTCCTAATTACTGTAAAATATGGTTAATATATATATGTCCATACAATATTACCACAAGCCCTCCTGTGACCTCGATTTGTAGACCAAAGTTCTGTGGTTGTTCTCTGGGTACTCTGGATTTCATATACTGTACCTTTTAAACCTTACACATCCTTAACTGAATTTGATGTTAACAAATCAAACCAAACTAAAAATCATTTCCAAGGATAGCTCAGTTAACTTTTCTGCTTGAATTGTACATTTTAGTGAAATTTTAGAAGACGGATTAGCTAAAAACAATTAATATAAAGCATTTTCTGTTCTTGCTATTGTTAAATCATATACACCAATTATTCACATTTTGGTGGAGTCAGTTGTACAAATGATAAAAATATATATTTCATATTTAGAAAACTAGTCTGTTAAGTGAGAATAAAAAAGAAGTATTTGTCTGGAAAAAGACATTTCAAGGACATCCTGAATCTATAGCTAGAGCCTTATGTAATATGATATACAGGTAGTTTACCGACTTTCTGATGGAGCACCATGGTGTGAATTATAGATGATGCATTTGAGAATTCTTTCTGAAGTAATAAATGTTTTGAAAAGTTTTCTTATTTGAGCACAATTTGTTTGGCCCTAAATGACCTTAGTTGTCGATGGGCCGTAAAACTCAAACAGTCAAGCACAATGGTCATTACAATAAGTTATAGGTGATGTACAAGAGGAATCTTTTGAGTAACAAATATGTAACATAGGCCACTTGCCTTTCACCTAGCAAGCCGGGGTTCGATCCTGGCACGGACGTGGTTAGGGGTCACCTGCGCGATCACATGGGTTTTCTCCGGGCACTCTGGTTTCCTCCCACACTAAGATCCCTCGCGCACTTACATCAGGGCCATCGAGAGTGATTTGCATAAGTTGTATAACTAATAAATGTTTTGTAACCAATGTAAAATAATTAAAGTTTATATTTTTTATTCATATTCACCTAGAACAATGTTTATCTGAGACAGTTGCGTTAAACACCTTAAACTTAAAACTAAGCCTCAGCCAGGGTTCAAACTCAGGACCTCTGGATTACTAGTCTGGCCCACCAATGATCAAGCTAAAGAGAAATTCTCGCTAACCCAGGGGTATATTGTGGTAAGTATACACCTCGGTTACAAGTACTTTCTGCAAACTTTGCCTATTTGCACTTGTTTGCCTGATTACTCCATGAAATTTCCACTGAATTTACAGAGATTTTTCAACTGGGAGTTCAATAAGGGTATATACCAGCCCCTAGTAAGATTCTTTGAGAGGACTCAATATTTGCACTCCTTTGCTGTGGTGTGGGAGGATCTATCAAGCTGTGGCAGTGGTGTACAATCAGATTAGTAAAGATTATTTTGTTTTCGAGAAGTAGCTGTTATGGCATACATTTTTAATGTGGCTCTGTAGAAACTTATGATAGTGCCCTGCAACGGTGAAAGGAAGCTACCTTAATGTGTTTCTGAAAAAACAAGGGGCATATGTAGGACACAATCAAAGAGAGGCATGTATAGAGGGCATTTTAGTGTTATATAGGGTTTTGTAGCAAGGTCATGTACAGGTCACAAAAAAGGCATGCATGTAGGGCACTAAGCAACGACATGCAATGGTCACTCACATGCAGGGGCAATTGTGTAGGACACAATCAAAGAGAGGCATGCTTAGTGTAGTACATTATAGCATATATAGGATGTGTAACAAGGTCATATACAGGTCACAAAAAAGACAGGCATGTGGAGTAACTAGCAAGGACATGCAAAGGTCACTAACATGCAGGGGCAATGTGATGAACAGGGATGAAAATATTCAGCCAATTGGCTGATTTCAGCCTTTTTGACTTTCAGAAAATAAGTTCCTGGTACCTGTAATTCCATATAATTTTCTCCCAAAACATAAATTTCAGCCTTTTTCAAAATTTTCCATTTTCATCTCTGGATGAAAACTCAAAGAGATCCATACATATAGGGCACTAGCAATTAAGACGTACAAAGGACATAAATTAAACTGGGGTATGTGTAACACAGGATTATTCAGCAGAGCCACAAAGGACATACATTAAACTGGGGTATGTGTAACACAGGATTATTCAGCAGAGCCACTGTGAGTCCATAATCTGTTATCATTGAATATTGCACACGTAAGGGTTTCTGAGTTTATTTAGAATGCACTATGTTTCCAGTCCATACATCAACATACAACGCTATCTGGTTCTATTTGGATGAAGCCATATATAAACCAGGCTACTACAAAATTTTGTAGACATCAGATGGAGCTAAAATAGTGTAATCATTAAAAGACCGCATAATTTCATAAAATTGTTATTTATAGATAGATAAACATAAAGTTGTTGCCTTGTGAACAGAGCATAATGTTTGATGCCGAGTTTTGTAACAACACATTAGGTTCTTGCATCTCGGTTTAGTTTTCTCCGCCCCAGCTGTCATACCAAAGATATTTTTACCTAAGGGATAGCTAAAAACAGAGTTGACCTTCTTTTGAGCATCTAACATCACAAAGTGACAGTTAATAAAAGAATGAGAATATTTAGTACTGGATCCACGGTTTTAAAATGCTGTGAATCATATCATGTGTTTTTACCATCAGATCCTTGTTTAATCTCGTGTATTGATACAATTATTGTATCATTGATATTTTATGATTAAATGATGTGCAAGGGCAGTTAAGTGATCTGGTATATTTGGCTCACAGGCCAAAGTTTTTTTCTCTCCTTAAAGATGCTCCATCGCCGACAATAAATATTTTTTCTTTATCAAAAGAGCAGACAAATTAGTATTTTTCTTCAGTTACAAACCTTACTTACTTTACACCATTACCGACAATGAAAAGTTTGAACTTTTAGGTTTACTTCAAGATAAAAATATTAAAAATAATTTATTGCTTACTGAAAAAATTCCATGGCACTATATCTTATATGGAATGATGTACTGATTGTGCATGCACCAAGTTATTGTATATACATTTTTATGTTAGTTACACACTTATGAAAACAATTATGCATCAGTTATTGTTCAAATAATGGGTATTGTTTATGCTCTGTCAGCAGTGGAGCATTTTCTTTAATGTAGCCTCAAATCATTGTAATTATTGATTGGAGAAAAATGCAACCAAGCCAATATTGCACCTATTTGAAATGTCATCTTGCATATTTCTATTAGGTTTACTCCTTGGTCAGATTACAGACTGCTGGTTGGTGGTTTTTCTCCGGGTACTCCAACTTTCCTTTACCTTCTAATCCTGGCACATCCTTAAATGACTCTGACTGTAATAGGATAGTATAAACCATGCATACTAAACCTTGGTAAGATTTCTAAAGATATGGTCAATGGTGGTCAAATGTAGGCAAGAGATGCCAGACCATGAAATTCTATTCACATCTTTGCTAAGTATAGACAGAGCTTCAAGGCATATCCCAGCCATTTCAATAAGAGAAATGACCACCCAATAATGCCCCTTATATCAGTATACCTCAGGCATGCAGAGTGTTAATTGAAAAGAAAGTAATAACGAGGAAAATCAATGATATTTTTATCAATTTGTTAAAGATCCTTCAATGATGTTCATTGAATTATCAGACGATCTGTAGTGGTATAACTTTGTATACGACAGGACAATTGATTGTGCTGTTAGGTGTGAGGACGTTCTATACTGGATTCATTTACATTCGGTCAGATTAATAGATTACTCCGTGATCATTCTGTTAAGCTGTCTGTCAATCAAAGGTTGATTACAATGTGATATCCTTGGGTCTACCTTAACATTATAAGAAGTTTTTTTAAACATATCTTAATTAAATAAGTAAAATCATTAATCTTTACCAATACAGTAAAATATATTTATAACAAATCTGCTTGTAAAAAATATGGTTTACAGTGTAACATAGTAATTTCAATTCTCCGTCAAGGGTCTTATAAAATATATACAATATCTTTATAATGAAATATTCAGTACCTATAACTTATTTTGTTGGTCCTCAGAGGTTTGTTATAACCGTGTTTTAGTATCCATGCACTAATTAAAATTATGAATATTTTTCACTGAAAATTTTACAATATCACATTTTAAGATGGCCCAGCCCTTAAATTTCTCAAAACAAAAAGTAGGCATAGCTTATTATATGATAAGTCAGTCACCAATAGTAACCTAAATATGTCAAAACTTTGGCATCACCAACTTTGTTCGAGACTTTAAAAATAAATAGTTTTCATCAAAATCTTCTTTATATGTTTAGTCTTTGTTATTCTTTTTCCATCCATTCTCCTTTTTATGAGCAAGAAGAAATTGTTAATTTTCATCAATTTTCAAACTCCAGCTTTGCGAGGAATAGGATATCACATGAATAAATATGAATTGATAATTTTATCAAATTTTACAAATGGATGATGGGAGGTGATTTTATAGGTAGAAAATTAAAGTGGGCATTCTGGAAGCCATAGCAGCTTTTCTTTCACTAGAAAACGCCAATCTCGAGACAAATAGTTCCTGAACCCAGCAAGATCTGTACAATTATTACTTGCGGCTAATAAACTTTGGATAAGTAACCCAATTACCATGCATGTAGGTCAAGTGACACCCAAGAGGCTATGAAATGCTACAACGTGTCGAATATTTGTGTCACCTGCCTACAGATTTTATATTACGACAATTCGAGGACGACTCAAGTACAACTGTTCAGACCACCAACGAGTGTTCAGTATCTGCAATCTGTTGCCTTGACAACGTGTTCAATGGTTGTTGAGTTACGTTCCTGAGATTGGCCACCATGGAATCCTAACTAATTACACTCAATGACATCGTCAAGGAAATTGCTTACTGTAAGACTGAATCTTGATTCATAATCATATACATATTCAATTTGTTCTCGGCAATATCAACTAAATTTGATTCATACTCATGAATTTACAATTTGTCTGGAGAAGTTGGAATTGGTGTCTATAGCTACAGTACTGTTGTTAAAAGTACATTTAGGGTTAATCCTTAAAAAAAACTTTGGAACAATCAGAAGGTTTTAGAATGAACCAAGATGGTATTACTGTATTAATTATGGGGAAAGAAATAATTGATAACTATGAATTATTCAAATAGTTTAATCCCTACATATTTGGTCACCTAAATTAAACCAGTCTCACTCCTGAGTAGAAAGTTAGAAAGCCATTAGGTGGGGCTGTTGCTGAGTACTGACTTTATTAGGTTAGTTGTTTTTTTAGCTCACCTGGTCCGAAGGACCAAGGTGAGCTTATGCCATACCGTGGCGTCCGGCGTCCGGCGTCCGTCGTCCGTCGTCCGTCGTCCGTCGTCCGTCGTCCGTCCGTCGTCCGTCCGTCAACATCGACTTCTTCTCCATAACCGCTGGTCGGATTTCAACAAAATTTGACTGGTAGCATTCCTTATGGGCTACTAACTGAAATTGTACAATTGATGGGGCTGACCCCTCAGGGGCCTGAGGGGCTGGGCCAAAAGGGGTCAATTTGGCTATTTCCATATAAACGACTTCTTCTCTGAAACCAAGCATGGGATAGCACCCATAATGCAATGGTAGCATCCTTAATAGGGTGGGGATTCAAATTGTACAAATGATGGGCCTGACCCCCCGGGGGCCTGAAGGGCGGGGTCGAATGGGGTCAATTTGGCTATTTTTCCATATAAACGACTTCTTCTCTGAAACTAAGCATGGTATAGCACCCATAAATGCAATGGTAGCATCCTTATAGGGTGGGGGATTCAAAATTGTACAAATGATGGGGCTGAACCCCTGGGGGCCTGAGGGGCGGGTCAAATGGGGTCAATTTGGCTATTTCCATATAACGACTTCTTCTCTGAAACTAAGCATGAGATAGCACCCATAATGCAATGGTAGCAATCCTTATAGGGTGGGGATTCAAAATTGTACAAATGATGGGGCTGACCCCCGGGGGCCTGAGGGCGGGGTCAAATGGGGTCAATTTGGCTATTTCCATATAAACGACTTCTTCTCTGAAACTAAGCATGAGATAGCACTCATAATGCAATGGTTAGTATCTTTATAGGGTGGGGATTCAAAATTGTACAAATGATGGCTGACCCCCGGGGGCCTGAGGGGTGAGGGGTCAAAAGGGGTTCAATTTGGCTATTTCCATATAAACGACTTCTTCTCTGAAACCAAGCATGGGAATAGCACCCATAATGCAATGGTAGCATCCTTACAGGGTGGGGATTCAAATTGTACAAATGATGGGGCTGACCCCCCGGGGGCTGAGGGGCGGGGTCAAAAGGGGCCAATTTGGCTATTTCCATATAAACGACTTCTTCTCTGAAACTAAGCATGGTATAAGCACCCATAATGCAATTGGTAGCAATCTTTATAGGGTGGGGTTCAAATTGTGCAAAATGATGGGGCTGACCCCAGGGGGCCTGAGGGCGGGGTCAAAAGTGGCCAATTTGGCTATTTCCATATAAACGACTTCTCTCTCTGAACTAAGCACGGTATAGCACCATATACAATGGTAGTATCCTAAAGGTGGGGATTCCAAAATTGTGCAATGATAGGGCTGACCCCCCGGGGGCCTGAGGGGCGGGGTCAAAGATGGTCAATTTCCATATAAATGACTTTTTCTCGCTCATAATGCAATGGTTACATCTTATAGGGTTTGGATTCAAAATTTTTGCAAATGATGGGGCTGACTCCCTGGGGCCTGAAGGGTGGGGTCAAAAGGGGTCAATTTTAGCTATTTCAAATATAAACGACTTCTTCTCTGCAACTAAGAATGGAAGAGCACTTATAATGCAATGGTAGCATCCTTATAGGGTTGGGATTTGAAAATTGTACAAATGATAGGGCTGACCCCGGGGCCTTAGACGGCAATAGATGCTAGGTCAAAAGGTCAATTAGGCTACTATTTTCATATAAATTACTTTGTCTCTGAACGTATGTATTGGATAGCATATTTGTATGGTATCAATAGCATCATTGTATGGTTGTGATTCAAAAATTAAACTTTGGGAGTCCATTTTTGCTTATTTTTCTAATTGTCAGAGTCTTGTGATAATTACTAACAAAAAACCAGGTGAGCGATACAGGCCCTCTGGGCCTCTTGTTTCTTTTGTTATCCTCTAAACTCAACATGTTTGGCTCTTAATTGGACTGAAAGCCAAACTTAACCGATGTCTTTGATCTTAAAAGTGTAGAAAGATTATAATCAGCTTCAAAATTTAGTTGTAATATATTTAAAAGATGCATGTTATAGTGGTAGAGATTGATTAACATGGAATGTCTAATCTGAATTCTGACTACAGTCAACCTGTCTATATTAAGACCGCCCAATGGATCGATAGGCTTTGGGAAAGGTGGTCTCTATAGCCAATGGTGTTTTAATACACAGGTTGAATTCTGTTGAAATAGGCCAGTTGGGAATCTAAGGAGGATGGTCTTATAAGGAGGATGGGCCTTATAAAGGAGGTGGTCTTATAAAGGAGATGGTCTTATTGAACTTGGTGGTTTATTGCAAGAGGTGGTCGTTTCTGAAAGGTTTTACTTTTAACAAGGTAAATAAGACACAGCTAGCTGAATTCTCTAGTGACTTATGTCACAGTATGGCCATACCACTGAGTTCTCTAGTGACTTCTGTCACAGTATGGCCATACCACTGAGTTCTCTAGTGACTTCTGTCACAGTATGGCCATACCACTGAGTTCTCTAGTGACTTCTGTCACAGTATGGCCATACCACTGAGTTCTCTAGTGACTTCTGTCACAGTATGGCCATACCACTGAGTTCTCTAGTGACTTCTGTCACAGTATGGCCATACCACTGAGTTCTATAGTGACTTCAGTCACAGTATGGCCATACCACTGAGTTATCTAGTGACTTCTGTCACAGTATGGCCATACCACTGAGTTCTCTAGTGACTTCTGTCACAGTATGGCCATACCACTGAGTTCTCTAGTGACTTCTGTCACAGTATGGCCATACCACTGAGTTCTCTAGTGACTTCTGTCACAGTATGGCCATACCACTGAGTTCTCTAGTGACTTCTGTCACAGTATGGCCATACCACTGAGTTCTCTAGTGACTTCTGTCACAGTATGGCCATACCACTGAGTTCTCTAGTGACTTCTGTCACAGTATGGCCATACCACTGAGTTCTCTAGTGACTTCTGTCACAGTATGGCCATACCACTGAGTTCTCTAGTGACTTCTGTCACAGTATGGCCATACCACTGAGTTCTCTAGTGACTTCTGTCACAGTATGGCCATACCACTGAGTTCTCTAGTGACTTCTGTCACAGTATGGCCATACCACTGAGTTCTCTAGTGACTTCTGTCACAGTATGGCCATACCACTGAGTTCTCTAGTGACTTCTGTCACAGTATGGCCATACCACTGAGTTCTCTAGTGACTTCTGTCACAGTATGGCCATACCACTGAGTTCTCTAGTGACTTCTGTCACAGTATGGCCATACCACTGAGTTCTCTAGTGACTTCTGTCACAGTATGGCCATACCACTGAGTTCTCTAGTGACTTCTGTCACAGTATGGCCATACCACTGAGTTCTCTAGTGACTTCTGTCACAGTATGGCCATACCACTGAGTTCTCTAGTGACTTCTGTCACAGTATGGCCATACCACTGAGTTCTCTAGTGACTTCTGTCACAGTATGGCCATACCACTGAGTTCTCTAGTGACTTCTGTCACAGTATGGCCATACCACTGAGTTCTCTAGTGACTTCTGTCACAGTATGGCCATACCACTGAGTTCTCTAGTGACTTCTGTCACAGTATGGCCATACCACTGAGTTCTCTAGTGACTTCTGTCACAGTATGGCCATACCACTGAGTTCTCTAGTGACTTCTGTCACAGTATGGCCATACCACTGAGTTCTCTAGTGACTTCTGTCACAGTATGGCCATACCACTGAGTTCTCTAGTGACTTCTGTCACAGTATGGCCATACCACTGAGTTCTCTAGTGACTTCTGTCACAGTATGGCCATACCACTGAGTTCTCTAGTGACTTCTGTCACAGTATGGCCATACCACTGAGTTCTCTAGTGACTTCTGTCACAGTATGGCCATACCACTGAGTTCTCTAGTGACTTCTGTCACAGTATGGCCATACCACTGAGTTCTCTAGTGACTTCTGTCACAGTATGGCCATACCACTGAGTTCTCTAGTGACTTCTGTCACAGTATGGCCATACCACTGAGTTCTCTAGTGACTTCTGTCACAGTATGGCCATACCACTGAGTTCTCTAGTGACTTCTGTCACAGTATGGCCATACCACTGAGTTCTCTAGTGACTTCTGTCACAGTATGGCCATACCACTGAGTTCTCTAGTGACTTCTGTCACAGTATGGCCATACCACTGAGTTCTCTAGTGACTTCTGTCACAGTATGGCCATACCACTGAGTTCTCTAGTGACTTCTGTCACAGTATGGCCATACCACTGAGTTCTCTAGTGACTTCTGTCACAGTATGGCCATACCACTGAGTTCTCTAGTGACTTCTGTCACAGTATGGCCATACCACTGAGTTCTCTAGTGACTTCTGTCACAGTATGGCCATACCACTGAGTTCTCTAGTGACTTCTGTCACAGTATGGCCATACCACTGAGTTCTCTAGTGACTTCTGTCACAGTATGGCCATACCACTGAGTTCTCTAGTGACTTCTGTCACAGTATGGCCATACCACTGAGTTCTCTAGTGACTTCTGTCACAGTATGGCCATACCACTGAGTTCTCTAGTGACTTCTGTCACAGTATGGCCATACCACTGAGTTCTCTAGTGACTTCTGTCACAGTATGGCCATACCACTGAGTTCTCTAGTGACTTCTGTCACAGTATGGCCATACCACTGAGTTCTCTAGTGACTTCTGTCACAGTATGGCCATACCACTGAGTTCTCTAGTGACTTCTGTCACAGTATGGCCATACCACTGAGTTCTCTAGTGACTTCTGTCACAGTATGGCCATACCACTGAGTTCTCTAGTGACTTCTGTCACAGTATGGCCATACCACTGAGTTCTCTAGTGACTTCTGTCACAGTATGGCCATACCACTGAGTTCTCTAGTGACTTCTGTCACAGTATGGCCATACCACTGAGTTCTCTAGTGACTTCTGTCACAGTATGGCCATACCACTGAGTTCTCTAGTGACTTCTGT
The DNA here is from genome assembly GCA_004382745.1 of Argopecten irradians irradians. NCBI lineage: Eukaryota > Metazoa > Mollusca > Bivalvia > Pectinida > Pectinidae > Argopecten > Argopecten irradians. The sequence continues at coordinate 292,511 of SAYR01016830.1, read as the reverse complement.
CACAGTATGGCCATACCACTGAGTTCTCTAGTGACTTCTGTCACAGTATGGCCATACCACTGAGTTCTCTAGTGACTTCTGTCACAGTATGGCCATACCACTGAGTTCTCTAGTGACTTCTGTCACAGTATGGCCATACCACTGAGTTCTCTAGTGACTTCTGTCACAGTATGGCCATACCACTGAGTTCTCTAGTGACTTCTGTCACAGTATGGCCATACCACTGAGTTCTCTAGTGACTTCTGTCACAGTATGGCCATACCACTGAGTTCTCTAGTGACTTCTGTCACAGTATGGCCATACCACTGAGTTCTCTAGTGACTTCTGTCACAGTATGGCCATACCACTGAGTTCTCTAGTGACTTCTGTCACAGTATGGCCATACCACTGAGTTCTCTAGTGACTTCTGTCACAGTATGGCCATACCACTGAGTTCTCTAGTGACTTCTGTCACAGTATGGCCATACCACTGAGTTCTCTAGTGACTTCTGTCACAGTATGGCCATACCACTGAGTTCTCTAGTGACTTCTGTCACAGTATGGCCATACCACTGAGTTCTCTAGTGACTTCTGTCACAGTATGGCCATACCACTGAGTTCTCTAGTGACTTCTGTCACAGTATGGCCATACCACTGAGTTCTCTAGTGACTTCTGTCACAGTATGGCCATACCACTGAGTTCTCTAGTGACTTCTGTCACAGTATGGCCATACCACTGAGTTTTGTAGTGACTTCTGTCACAGTATGGCCATACCACTGAGTTCTCTAGTGACTTCTGTCACAGTATGGCCATACTACTGAGTTCTCTAGTGACTTATGTCACAGTACGGCCATACCACTGAGTTCTCTAGTGACTTCTGTCACAGTATGGCCATACCACTGAGTTCTCTAGTGACTTATGTCACAGTATGGCTATACCACTGAGTTCTCTAGTGACTTATGTCACAGTATGGCCATACCACTGAGTTCTCTAGTGACTTTAGTCACAGTATGGCCATACCACTGATTCAGTTAATACCAGTAAACATTTACTATACCCAAAGTACTTATGGGAATTTTCAAGACGAATATGAATAATTCCCTTTAGACTTTTAATCGGTATTACCTCTAGAGAGCTCGTCTGACTTGACAACTTCTTATCCTCTACTCTGTAACAAATGACTTTAGAATAATCAATGTCACATTTTCTGTTAAACAAATGTAGCAAGTTAAGGTTACAAGGTACACCCAAAGTACATAGAAAGGCAACACATAGATTTATACTGAGGGATCTACAGAAAAACTTCCTCAATGTTGATGGGTGTAAAGATTAGAAAGATTGCATACTGCATGCTTAAACTGAAAACGTAGTCGAAAGTTATGAGGCGCTGAAATGATTTTATAGTTTAATTGTTAGTATGAACTCAGAGTTAAAGTACAGCTGTTCAACTTCTGGATCTATATACTAAAGGACACCAAAGTGACATAGCAAAATTATCCTTTATAGACAGGTGTCCTTTATATGGAGATCGATGATATAGTAATTTGCATGAAATAGGGTTGATGAATCTGTCTTTATAGACAGGTGTCCTTTATAGGCAGGTTTGACTCATAAGATCTTGTTTTGTCACCTTGCACCAAAAGTATCTTTATAGCAGTGAACAAACAAGTTTGTGAATTTCGTCTCAATTGCAGCAAAACAATCTGAAGGTTCCTCATGACAAAATATTGGATTTGTATACAAATTCCTGTCTGATCTAATGATAACTTTAACACTACAAATGACAGACATTCAAAAATCCAAGATGGCAGCCAATACACGGATGTATCATAGTGAGGAACATTGTCTGTAAATTGAACCCCCACCTCTTTTGATTTTATTTCCTCTCTTGGTGGGGAGGAAGTTAAACTGTAAAGCGCTTTGAATTTACAACATCAATACTTTGTTTTGTATTTGGGGCATATATACTTGCTGGTGTTTAAAATTTGAGGATTTCAATGAAAATGTGGAGATAAACCATCCACAAATTGTAACTACTATACAGTATTTGAGAACGAATATAGTAAAATCTGTATCCATGCATTCTCAAGTTTAACTTCTAGTTTTCACACTCGTATAGTATCGTGATAGAACCTGCTATTTTCATCTTTATCGGATCATCATATTTTTAGATAAGGTCATAACTTATAGCAACATTGTGGACTGACACAATGTTAAGTCAGATTACCTAATCACAGTCTTACTCACAAGTATCCGTACTCACTAAAATGGGGCTTGTGGGACGACAGTCGTTTAGGGAGAGATGGAATTAAATTTCAGCCCATGCACTGAATCTTATACTACTTTACATGAAGTTATATAGATGCAATATTGAATTACAGAAAATGTTAAATTCTTTCTTATAGCTTTTTAGTTTCACAATTTCCAAAATGATATTCTCCATACAATAGAAATGAAATCTATACATTATCGAACGCGTTGCCAATTGAATATACTCTGTAGTACATGTAATGTGTCATATTTTAATGTGTTTAACACAATGTAATATCAGTGGAGAATGGTTAATACTTAAAATCCACAAGCCAATCAGTATTTAGATTACCAATTTGTTGCATCTGTCTTTAGGTGTGTACTTGACTTTGAGCTCCATACTTGTGACTCTGATGCCTTGTAATTAATGTGGACTTGCACAAGCTGGCACAGTTCATGATCCTCTTATGTTTTAATAAATGTAAACTTTATTTGTTTTACATTGATTGAGAAACAAGTGAGATACAACTTATGTGAATCACTCTTGATGGCCCAGATGTAAGCGTGCGATGGGTCTTAGATACCTATGTTTTAATCTGTATAAAACTTTGACAAGTTGAGTTCCAGTGACTTTATAAGCTGTCTGTTCTGTAATGATTAGCTCAGTCCTTTATGTTTGGGTAAGTGTACCACATTCTGTACCAAAGTCACAAACAATATGTCAGACAAGTTTCCAGAACATCCCCAATAAAGCTGTCTGATGGCCTATCATTTGTAAGAAATATAAAGAATGCATGATAGCCGACCGTAGGTAATGTGTGATCCAGGGGCTTTGGCACACGGTATAGAGCAGGTATTGGCTGTTTTAGGAGATGTTCTAATGCTCAGTGTCGTGCGATATCTTCAATCCTCCGGTGTGTAAATAAAATCTCTAACATTGCGTGTGTCAGACAGTTCTATCTGTGTATTGCTCTCTGCCCGTACATCCCCATACCAGCTAGCCACAGCCAAAAGTAATCAGTTAAAAACCGATAGACGTATCGCAATCTTCTGTATATTGTGTTGCTTTATGTATTGTTTCATTGACAAAGAACAAACTCGCGTTATTGCATGTAGAACAGAATATGTTTTATAGTGCTGGTTTTACAGCGAAGTATACAGGTATATTGAAATTAATGGCTGTTCATAAGTGAAAGTCATATATACCAAATGCTTGGTATTTTAACAACAATTTGAATTGATAGTCATATACAAGAACTTTCCATGATTTGATGGTGGAGGCCATGAGTCTTAGATTTGTGGCTCAGAGGGGGATAATAAGCTGAGAATGGTTCACCTCAACAGCTTGACCACATTATGATCATTAAGTTAGAAAGTTAATGGTGGAATGTTTGACCAATAAACCATTTGATAACCAAATGTGAAGCCAAAGGGCTTTTAAGTGGTAGATTGTCAAGAGTCTGAGCTAGCTAGCTATCTTGCCACCAAAGCTAAGATACTGATGATACAAAAAGTGAATTCCCACACATGTTGAAACAGGTTTAAAGATTCCTGTTGTGAATTTTTTCAAAGAAATGTCCTGGGATGTTGTAATTTCACACAAAATGGATACAGATCAGTTTGTTTAATGAGTTTGTGTGCCTTATTGATTTAGATATTATTGACCATTCGTCTCATACATAAGTCATTGGAAAGACAAATCATTGCAATGGCAGTGTTCCACTAATATTGTACCTGTGGTTTGTACTTCAATGTATTGCATCAACAGAATATAGCAGTCAGACTTTGATGCATGGATAGCAGGGCCCCAAAAGTGTCAGCCATAATGGCTCCGACATTTCTAAAATCAGACATGTTAACCTTTGGTGACCAAAAAGAGGTAGATTTTTGACTCAAAAGCGGTAGCATTGCACGCGACATTTTTCGCGGCGTGTCAGAGATATACAATATCAATAATAAGCAAGATAATTACAAAAGCATATTTTGTTAACAAATTATGTTTTAACTTTGATTATTACCATAGGCCTTAATTGGTTGCTCATTTTGCATTTTTAATGTTAATTAAGGCTTACATTACATTTAGATTTGTTATGTTTAAATTTTCTTAAGGAATTGTCTTTATATTTGTTCAGTTGGTAATCCTTGCCAGATGATGTTTTCATGTTGGTTTAGTTGATAAAAAAAATGTTTTCTTAATTGCTCATCTTGTATATATATGCATGGAGGAAATGTCCAAAAATTGGCCATTGCTACCATTAACTAATATTTTTCTTCAGGAATTTCTTCATATTTGCAATCCAAGGCTCATGAAATGAAAAGGATACAAAGTAAGACAGATCTCAAGTGATTTAGTCATGTTAGTTTGGTATATAAAAAATTAACTTTTTCTTAATTATTCATCAGATATCTACTAACAGAACTGTTGCCATGGATACAAGTTATCATTTTTTCCTAGCCCTGATTGACAGTTTTTAGTATCAGGGAAACTTTAGGGATTCATTTTGGTTACAATAAATCTTGTCTAACAACTGTAGGAGTTTGTCTTTGTAGTTTTATGTGACGTAGGTTAATTTAACATTTGCTATAAGGTGATAAATCTCCCGTATCTCCTGGTGCAGTGTAATAATAATTTTCAATCCTGACACAGTTTTGAAGCAAAATTGTATGACAGTGCCCCATTGGCACGGCACTACCTAGTTAGTCACCAGATTTATTGTTACAGTTTATAGGTTTAACTCTCACACACAAAGATAGTTTTATGTATCAGAACTGCCCTCATGGCTAATGAAACCTCATCACTTACTACAAATGATAACTAAGGAAGCTTTGATTACTTAATCGTAACAGCACAGAATGTTTTTCCTGAAGATGACAGAAAATATGTAATATTGTTTCAGATATTTATCAATCTTGATGTATCTGAGTTTATTTTTACGGGAGCATTTCCATCTAATGTTCAACAATTTGTCATTCTTTGGAGAACTTAATATGTTTCAATAGTTACTATAGCGGGTGCTTCACAGAAAAATAAAGGGTTTGTTTACAGCTTCCAAATGAAAACGATAATGTTTAACTCAAGGACATATGTGTACAACAATGGTTAAAACCAGTACTCTGCTTCTTAAAGAATTCCTCACTAAAGTGATTGAAAGTGACATTGATGGCTGGTTTAGCCTCATCAGTACATTGTATAATGTGACCAGGTGGCCATGGGATGTGCTTGTTCTGTGTTTCACTATAGAGGCTGAGGCATGGTGCAGTGATATAGCACTATAAAAAGGGCCAGTCTCCACTATACAAGAAGACACAACACGAACATACTCAAAACACGACTTCACACTACACAACATGTAGTAAACTTGGGAGACCATCTTAAATTTCCCTGTTCTCTAATAAAAAAAATTAAAAAAATTCTGTTCAGTTTGTTTTAATTCTTAAAATATTTGTTCGTTTTTATAAATATAGCTAAAAAAATACATTCAGAAATGTCACAATATATTACTTACATTTTCATTTATAAACTGTTCATGCTGCATAGTATAGCATATTGCCCTTGGTTCACGCATTTTCATTGTCTAACAGTTCAATATTAGGAAGAAGTGATTCTGATTATCTACAGAAAACCTCATCATTTGTAAACACATTGTTTAGCATTATCACTAAATAAGCTTAGAACCACTTCAGGCCTTACAGAGTTGGTATAAAAAAATTGTGAAATATGTCTTATTACAGAGAAAAAGAAAGTCACCAGATCGCAAATTTGAGTGAGAATTGGGTTTAAATTTTGTTTTATTTTATTACAGAGCAAAGGAAAGTCACCAGATCGCTGAAGCTACACAGCAGAAAAATGCTCGTCTCAAAGAGGCATTCGGCATCAGCGACCACTATGTGGATGGGTCCTCGTTTGATCCTGATCGCAAAGCCAAGGAAGACGCAGCCAAAGCACTCGCCATGGCCCAGAAAAAGTACAGGTAAGGAAGAAATATTAGTAAGGCAGCCAACAACAATCTGGTTGCCATTGCAGTTTCACCCCTGAAGGCTTAGTTAGGCTCTTCTAAAACTGAGACTATAGACCAGTCCATTATGAAATTTCAGGGGTGATTGAGTTTTTATGTTATCTTGAAGTGGGAGGATGAAGATTACACCAGATATCTTCAGGATATGACCTAGCCACAATTTCTTGAAACAAAGTTAGGTCAAAATCCGACTATTCGCAATACATACCTAAAGAAGAAAATTTAAATTTTCGTTTTAAGTCTGCACTTTTGGTTTTGATTGATGGGTGGCGACACGTCCATAATTAGAACTACTAGAAGGCATCCTCAATTCTTAGTCACCTAAGAAGGAGCTGCAATGTTTGGTCATTCTATTAAACAGAATCATGTACTAGATGACAACCAGCTTAATTGTTTGATTCAGTAATATATCTTGCTGAATTTAACTGTTAATTTGTGAACACTAATCAAATCAATCCCTAATTACTTTGTTAGGGAAGTATAGAACATGTAGGATCGAGATAAATAGGGTCAGACCCCACAGTTTCTGGGTCGAGATAAATAGAGTCAGACCCCACAGTTTCTGGGTCGAGATAAATAGGGTCAGACCACACAGTTCTGGGTCGAGATAAATAAGGTCAAACCCCACAGTTTCTGGGTCGAGATAAATAGGGTCAGACCCCACAGTTTCTGGGTCGAGATAAATAGGGTCAGACCCCACAGTTTCTGGGTCGAGATAAAAAGGGTCAGACCCCACAGTTTCTGGGTCGAGATAAATAGGGTCAGACCCCACAGTTTCTGGGTCGTACATTCCTCACACCATCAACCATTAATATCAAATCAGCTTAGTTAATTAATTGTTGTTCGTTAAACAGATGAGCAAGTCTCGGAGGTAGCCAAGTGTAATTAAAATAGTCATTTGTAACATGGGGGTTTGCTTTCATTTTGTGTAATTTATGAGACATGGGGGTTTGCTTTCATTTTCTGTAATTCATGAGAGAAAACAAATCTGTTTTATAGCAGAGTTAAATTATCAATTACTGTAAACCATTGTATTTCTGTGGTGACTTTATTTTAGCGTTTTCATTCATGACTTCTTTTTGTGGTGACTTATTTTCGTGATTTATTGTCAAAACATTTGGTTCTATTGCCCTATTGCCTTTCTATTGCCTAAATAGCCTTAGCCTTTTTATGTGGATTTTATTTCACAATTCCTATATAAAACCCGCAAAAATTTATCATACATGACAATTATTTGGTATAATTACTGTACGATTTACAGTTGGACCACATTGTCCAAACATATTATCACTGCATATTGCCCTCTACTTCAGCTCAGTAACTATTTTTCTCCAGCTACTCTGGCTTAAAGGATTCCCCTACTTCCTAAACCTGTCTCATTCTTAAATGCCCCTGGCTATAAAAAGGACCTATTACCCACCAAAATTAAACGTACCGTATTTTCCCTAATGAGGGCGCCGGGCGCGGGTAAATGGCCGAGGGGGGCGCCGTTATTTGAGACCATTTTTAGATGTTTTTTTCTGAAACAGACTATAGTCATTTTGCTTTTAGTTTTGTATTTTTCTGAAACTTACTATAACCAACTTGCGTTTTGAAATCAAGTGTTAGTATTGAAATTACATAATTATGAAGAAATGTATGCACCAGAAGTATAAGACATTCGTAAAATATGTCTGTTTCACGAAATTTTGGCATTTCATGAATTCATGCCAGCCTGTTTGTTTACCATGCGTACACAAATGGCGGACTGTGCTTTCGATCACTACATTTGTTTTGTGGCAGATGGGAAATACCGACAAGAGCACACATTAAAATGCTTAGAAATGATAACATTCATGTTATTTAGGAACCTTTATCATAGATATACAGTAAGTATTCATAAAACCTGTATAGATATCGCTAAAATGTTGTTGCACGTTAGTCTTCATCGATACACATGTGTGGGGCATTCAAGTGACACGTTTTGTTTTGAACATGGCCATCTCACTGTTTCTATGTGTAAACACTTGGCAATGATGTCCTAAGTTGTCCAATGCAATAAATTTAGTGCTTATACAAGGTGATCTGATATCTGTTAAGCATAAGATTGATGTGAAACAGTATTTTATTAGCGTCTGCAAAGACAAGTTGTCACAATCTGGCACAAAAATTGTATGAAATTAGTTGATTTTTTTTCAGCAAAAAACGTGGGGGCGCCCTTATTAGAGGAGGCGCTTTTAATAGGGAAAATACGGTATATACATATAAGTAAAATACCCCTGACTGTAAAAAGGATTCTAAAAAAAACACAGAAATTCAACCTTTAGTAAAATGATAATGGCTGTAAAATCGAGGACCCAAAAAAAATACACTTAAATTACACCTATACTTATTAGTAAAAATTACCAGAGCTGGATCAGTGAGGGTTCATCAAACAATACTTGTTAGTAAAAATTACCAGAGCTGGATCAGTGAGTGCTCATCAAACAATACTTGTTAGTAAAAATTACCAGAGCTGGATCAGTGAGTGTTCATCAAACAGTACTTGTTAGTAAAAATTACCAGAGCTGGATCAGTGAGTGTTCATCAAACAATACTCGTTAGTAAAAATTACCAGAGCTGGATCGGTGAGTGTTCATCAAACAATACTCGTTAGTAAAAATTACCAGAGCTGGATCGGTGAGTGTTCATCAAACAATACTTGTTAGTAAAAATTACCAGAGCTGGATCAGTGAGTGTTCATCAAACAATACTTGTTAGTAAAAATTACCAGAGCTGGATCAGTGAGTGTTCATCAAATAGTAGATTGTTCACTCTGATTTCATCTGAAAACCATGATCATTTGCTTCACAAATGACAAGACAGGTCTAATAAAGTTGAAACGAAAATCCTGTGAAAACAACAAGACCTTTCCGAAGAACAGCAAGATTTCCTCCGGGAGCAGCTGTGAGATTTTAGGAGTATAGCGGGTGTAATAACTCCGGTTGTTGAAAGTGGAGACAATATTATATTGTCGCCACGCTGAAGGATCGCTGTAACTTATGCCTGTCCCAATCGTTACTCTAGTTTTATCGCGACAAACAAGATGTACAGAATCTAAAATGGTTTGCTGTTTGAGCCGAGGTATAAATTCACGATTGATAATGAAATCAATTCATAATACAGTGAATCACATTTATAACAGACACTCTTACAACAAATACGAGGTTATAACATAGTAAATATCATTCCCATCATGGTCCCTGTAATATATGGACTATAATTACTATAATGAACTATGTATATGAGTGATTTTGGTGGTCCGCAGAGGTTCGTTATAACTGTGTTTTAGTTGTATTTGTTTAGGTTGTATAGGTCAACAATAGACTATTGTGCTCTTTAGTTGACATAACACAAAAACACCAATAGAATTTTGAAACAGCTATCAATTCCTTAACTTGCTGTAGTATCCTGTGTTCCAATGTCATTTCAACCTTGATGCTTGCCGCTTTAATTTTGCTTGTTTTGCTGTTAAACCACAATTGTTTGAATTTCAGCTGTTTAACAAAAAGTATCATAATTTATGTATTTACGCTAGTTTCATTACGCTTCTGTGAGTAGCAGCTCCTCTGTGCTCGAGAGTAATTAGCTAGTTGTTTTTGTGGATTTTGAATTCCGCGTTGGACACTTAAAAGTTTGTTTGCCGCTTGATCGGGGACGAACAGGGATTGTTGACAAAGTCAGTGTGGCTTGTTGTCTGCCAGTCACACTCTCGTGTTGTAGTCTCAATTCCTGTGAGGAGAACAATGATGGAGATAAAATTCTTGATTCTGCTGAGGTTGGTTTTCTCAAGGTCAAGGATTCTCGGCTTAAAATTTGCAAGAAGAATCTGTTATTGCAAAAAGAAGCACATGTTTTGAGCAAGCAAGATTTTGATAATGAATTACAAATGAAAGCTGTTGCATGGCTGCCCACATGGTCATTTTTAAATTTTTGAATGCAAATGCATGAATTTGAACATTGCTTATTGGTAAGAAACAAAAATAAATTTGATTTAATAGGTAGGACTTAGAAAATAGAACTTGGTGATCAGGTGGTGTAGTGGTTAAGCCACTCGCCTTTCACCTAGCTGTCCGGTGTTCAATACCTGGCACGACTTGAAAAGGTCAGGGGTCACCTAACCGATCACGTGGGTTTTTTACAGGCACTCAGGTTTCCTCCCACACTAAGATCCCTCACGAGCTTACATCCGGGCCATCGAGAGTGATTTGCAGAAGTTGTATAACTTGTTTCGCAAGCATGTAAAATAAGTAAAGTTTATATTATTTTTTTCTTTTCAAAAATAGAACATTGAGTGCCTGCTACTAACAACATTAACTAATGGTAATACCAACTAAAACCAGACCTCAAGATCATGAAAAAGTTTTAAGTCCAAAATTATTAGCTAAGTCTAAACTTAAGTCTAAGATTCTTTCATGGTCCCGGAGCCAGATGAATACTCACCTGATTTGAGTTACCTGGTATGGTATGTGTAGCTTAAGTGCATTCGAACCCATGCATTCCATACTTCTCCTTCTGAGCACAATGTTTTTTTAACCTCTAAAATACACACAACATTATTTCTCAACCAAGAGTATTTGATTAGGTTCTAACTAATACAATAAACTTATTAACTTATTATATATATCAATTGCTAAAAGAATTTCTATAACTTAAACAAATCTCTGTTAAAGACCCAGATGTACCAGTAAGCATGCCTAATGCTAGGTTTACACGTTTTGTGCCGGTTTGTTCAGGTTTGTCAAGGTTTTGAAGGCAAGCCAAGGGGATGATAATTGTTTTGATGCGTTCTCTCAAGGCACATCACGGCTTGGAGCGGTTGAAATTCCGACGTGATACGGCGTGTTAGGTCTTATTACGGTATACGTTGCAAGCAATATATGATGGAGTATCATTGTCTGGCCTGGTACATATATGATACTTCATGGAGTTATTTGTAGTAATAAATAGAAATATTCATTATCAAACACATTTAAACGTTAATAAGTTTATTGTATTAGTTAGAACCTAATCAAATACTCTTGGTTGAGAAATAATGTTGTGTGTATTTTAGAGTTAAAAAACATTGTGCTCAGAAGGAGAAGTATGGAATGCATGGGTTCGAATGCACTTAAGCTACACATACCATACCAGGTAACTCAAATCAGGTGAGTATTCATCTGGCTCCGGGACCATGAAAGAATCTTAGACTTAAGTTTAGACTTAGCTAATAATTTTGGACTTAAAACTTTTTCATGATCTTGAGGTCTGGTTTTTAGTTGGTATTACATTAGTTAATGTTGTTAGTAGCAGGCACTCAATGTTCTATTTTTGAAAAGAAAAAAAATATATAAACTTTACTTATTTTACATGCTTGCGAAAACAAGTTATACAACTTCTGCAAATCACTCTCGATGGCCCGGATGTAAGCTCGTGAGGGATCTTAGTGTGGGAGGAAACTGAGTGCCTGTAAAAAACCCACGTGATCGGTTAGGTGACCCCTGACCTTTTCAAGTCGTGCCAGGTATTGAACACCGGACAGCTAGGTGAAAGGCGAGTGGCTAAACACTACACCACCTGATCACCAAGTTCTATTTTCTAAGTCCTACCTATTAAATCAAATTTATTTTTGTTTCTTACCAATAAGCAATGTTCAAATTCATGCATTTGCATTCAAAAATTTAAAAATGACCATGTGGGCAGCCATGCAACAGCTTTCATTTGTAATTCATTATCAAAATCTTGCTTGCTCAAAACATGTGCTTCTTTTTGCAATAACAGATTCTTCTTACAAATTTTAAGCCGAGAATCCTTGACCTTGAGAAAACCAACCTCAGCAGAATCAAGAATTTTATCTCCATCATTGTTCTCCTCACAGGAATTGAGACTATAACATGGAAGTGTGGCTGGCAGACAACAAGCCACACTGACTTTGTCAACAATCCCTGTTTGTCCCCGATCAAGTGGCAAACAAACCTTTAAGTGTCCAACGCGGAATTCAAAATCCACAAAAACAACTAGCTAATTACTCTCGGGCACAGAGGAGCTGCTACTCACAGAAGCGTAATGAAACTAGCGTAAATACATAAATTATGATACTTTTTGTTAAACCGCTGAAATTCAAACAATTGTGGTTTTAACAGCAAAACAAGCAAAATTAAAGCGGCAAGCATCAAGGTTGAAATGACATTGGAACACAGGATACTACAGCAAGTTAAGGAATTGATAGCTGTTTCAAAATTCTTATGGTGTTTTTTGTGTTATGTCAACTAAAAGAGCACAATAGTCTATTGTTGACCTAATACAACCTAAACAAATACAACTAAAACACAGTTATAACGAACCTCTGCGGACCACCAAAATCACTCATATACATAGTTCATTATAGTAATTATAGTCCATATATTAACAGGGACCATGATGGAT
>SAYR01016830.1:252920-279817 GCA_004382745.1 Argopecten irradians irradians | reverse complement strand
CCTAGGGTAGAACCAAATATGAAATTTGAGAAAGATCCCTTCAAAAACTTTGAGAAATAGCGGCTAACAAACTTTAACTATCAAAATCCAAGATGGCGCAGTCGGCCATCTTGTTGACCGATTGTCCCAAAAGCAATATGCACAACTGAGGCCCTAGGAGAAAAAAAAAAAAAAAAAAAAACAACAACATATGAAAATTTGAAGAAAGATCCCTTCAAAACTTTCGAGAATAGCGAACAAACTTGTAACACAAAATCCAAGATGGCCGCCAGTCGGCCATTCTTGGTTGACCGATTGGTCCCAAAAATGCAATATGCACAACTAGGGCCCTAGGAGAACCAACATATTGAAATTTGAGAAAAGATCCCTTCAAAACTTCTGAAGATAATAAGCGGCTAACAAACTTTAACTATCAAAATCCAAGATGGGCCGCCAGTCGGCCATCTTTGTTGACCGATTGCGTCCCAAAATGCAATATGCACAACTAGGGCCCTAGGGGAACCTACATTGTGAAATTTTGAGACAGGATCCCTAAGTACTTTCTGAGAAAATAGCGGTAACAAAACTTTAAACTATCAAAAATCCAAGATGGCCGCCAGTCGGCGCCATCTTGTTGACCGATGGTCCAAAAATGCAATATGCACAACTAGGGCCCTCAGGGATAAACCTACATGTGAAATTTGAGAAAGATCCCTTCAAAGCTTTCTGAGAAATAGCGGTAACAAACTTTCAACTATCAAAATCCAGATGGGCCGGCCAGTCGGCCATCTTGTTGACCGATTTTGGTCCCAAAAAATGCAATATGCCACAACTTAGGGCCCTAGGGGAACCTACATGTGAATTTGAGAAAGCTCCCTCTGTACTTTCTGAGAAAATAGCGGTAACAAGAATTGTAAACGGACGGGACGGACGGACGGAAGGGACGGACGGACGGACGGACGGACGAAGGAACGGACGGACGACGGACCACGGACGAAAGGCAATTTTGAATAGCCCACCATTACTGATTGATGGTGGGCTAAAAAATCTGTGATCCTATAAATATTACATATGTTTGGCATTTTCACCCAGTAAAATTGAGATGTTCTATTACATAGAATTGTGTGTAATGTTCCAAAACCTCTTGTCGTACAATGCCATCCATCTACGACGTAAAAGGTTCCGAGTTCTAGTATATCACAGGGCCACACTGGGTGGTTTACATCCACAGTAGTTATGTCTGCTATCTGATTTCAATACCATTATGTGTTTTCGAGTTATTCCCCGAAGCAAAACCTACAAATTGCGTGCAAGTCAGCACAGTCAATGTTTATATGTAGTGCCAGTATATATGACTGTTCCCACTCGGTATACATGCATCTTTTGATATATAAAGTCCTGTATATGATGTCCAAATGTGTTTTATTCTCTATTGAATTGCGATTGATATAAGGTCTTTTTTTTTTCTCTATTGCAATTACTTTTTTTTTTTTTTTTTTTTATAAAACGTGTCCTGTTATAATGTGAAAATATGGTTTTATTCCCTATTGCGTTGCGATTTAATATCCTTCTTATTTTGCTTCAAACAATAATACATTGATAGGCTGTTGTATATGTAAGGATATTTGGGTTTTTGATCGCTTATAGATACAGAATGTATACAGAATGTACGATATCGATACGGTTTTTTTGTTATATTCGATGATACGTACGAGAGGGTCAGCGTACGTGAGAGCTGTAGGCGTGAGGTTAGTGAAGTGCATGTATGTATGTACTATAGGCTCTGTCTCAAGAAGGACAGAATGATGAAAAATTAAACCTGTATATATATGATAGATAGAGAGAAAAACTCACCGCTAATAAACTCCACAGACACCAATTTATCCTGTACATGCATGTCTTTTTTCTACCAAAAGTGTGACAGATCCGTTTACAACAACCGGCAGATATAGCTTTATGATTTGTTGGCCGTGAAAAGCTTAGCTGACATTTAGTTAAAGTAACACTCTGCATTGTCTTATCTGAACCAAATTCATCCCCAAAAATAACAGTATACATACAGACCCATTACTGGCATAATGACACTAAAAATTTTCAAAAATTCTCCGTAAAATAGTAACAAAAATAAATAACAGCCATTTTAATGCCACTATCTCATTTATAAGAAAATCAATTTAAAAATACAATTTTTCTATTTTTCCAGGCTTGTGAAGGTTACTTTTTAGAAATGGGACCCATTGCTGGAATATTTGACACTCAAAAATTTCCATCCAATCTGGTTTTCAATTGTAATATTTAGAAAACCATGGCCAGATACTTATCCGTGCTATCTATAGTTACAAAATTATTTTCAAGTAGAATGACTCAAAGCCATTATCACCATCTCTATGTCCACATTCAATAGAAGTAAGACTTCGTTCACGTCACTTTAATTATTATGGACATATCTGGATCTGTATCACTACTAGACTACACCTCCCACAGATAACGACGGTCCATCAACGACAGCCTATTAACCCCTTAGAGTTTTGTCCATTGTCCAGCCAGCATAGTTCGTTTCACCAGTGGGTGGTTATCCGTATTATATTTTACGTTCTGGAAATGTTCCATCTTTCACTACCTGATTTTTTTCTATTAAGTGAACAAAGTTAGTTAGAATTCTTTTTACCATATCGGTGAAAATAATATATTTCCTCTCACATGACCAGACATGAACACTCAAAGCTAGTCCATTGGGAAAACTGGACGAAAGAAAAAACCTTTTATATTTTCATTATTGAATAGATGTAAATAATGAAAATTTAACACATGATCTAGCATGAAAATCCATCTCATCAATCAAAAAAAATACCCAGGACCAGTTCAATATAATGGTATCGTTTTCAAAGAATAACTTTGACTACCTTGATGAATCAATTTCTATTGTCATTTTTTCTCTCGTTTCATGATTCTTGATTCACAATGTCATTTAATCTAGCAAGTGCTGGAGGGGGAAGCTATTCAGAGTGGACCCTTCAGTTGTTTATAGTCTGGAATATTACCACAAGCCCTCCAGTCTTAGAGTCATTAGTTCAATTCCATGTGGAAAAGTTACCAGGTTATCTGACCATAGGTCAGTGGTTTATCTTTCGGGTACTCTGGCTTTTCTTACACATCCTAAACCTAGCATGTTCTTATGTGGACCCTGGCTGTTAATGGACTTAAGCAAACCAAACCAAATCCTTACCGTATCTGTTGACTTACACAATATATAGTAAATTTCCTGATCAATTCAGTCTCCAAGGATATAACTATAATTGCATATTCTTTAAAATCGTACTCGTCTAAACTTAGCCTTTAATTTGCCGACCTAGACGTGAAACATATATTTAAAACCATTGTGTTAAAATGACGTCAAAACAAGAACATCTCAGCGATGCAGCTTTACACTAAACACTACAGACCAGTTTTAATATTCTCCAATCCATCGGTGACATTTACAAAATTACAATTTCTGCTACTTGCATGCAGTTGTCACGTGTGTCCAAGAGTTTTACTATCATTGTTTCGTGTTTAGAATCGCGTATAAGATTCTTTGAAACGCGGATTCTTTTTTTCAAGATGACTTTTTGTTTTCAATTTTGTGCGGTAGAAAACTGAAGTCTAGAGTTCTACAACGGTACAGCCAAAAGATAAATAAGAGATTCCAAATATAATTGGATTTCCTTGCTATTTCTGGAACTTTGGTCAAATGGGAAATCATTTGAACAAGTGATAGTAGACATTTGCATCACAACACAGAGTCACGAGGTAGAAGTCTGACGTCAGTCGTTTGTCGAGTTAAAGATTTTACTTTTTAATCACTGAGAATTCCAATGTTAATTTGTCCTGGTGACAGCGTCCTACCTGTTACTTAAATTAAAACATAGTATAACTTATCCCAACCGGCGTAATCTGGGTCCTTGTATATATTGGCATACTTGTATGGAATTTTCTTTCTGAATCTATATAGTACTTAAAAGCTGTATAATATGAAAACCTGTGGCTATACTGGTCAAATATTCTAGTCCTGGTAACATCTGGTTTAGACAGTAGCACTGTATATATGTCTGGGATTCAATCCCTAGTTTCTCAACAAAAACATTTTTGGTGTTTTACTTAACAGTCATTTTGTCGTTTGGTAAATCCAAATTATTAAAACTATTCAATTCACTTCTAACACACACAAATATGATGGGCTTAACAGACATGGTTTCGTGCTGTTTGTCCAAACTGCATGTGTACAACCTAATCCCAATAAGAAGCCCAGCTTTCAGTCGGAAACACTCAGTGTAATGTGCTCCTTTTTTCTTCTAAGAAGCACCATCAGTGAACATGAAGATGAATTATTTAAGATGACAAAGCAGGATTCCTTGTCATAGGCCGCGCATTAGAGCTCCACATGAAATAAAACAATCAGATTGTCATTGAGTCGTAATCTGATTAACTATTGCAGATCAGTCCTTATTGAGGTAAACAAGAGGATGGCTATGAGCAGCCGTTCTCAGGTAAAACACAGGTAAATATTGCATATAGCAGCCATATTGGTGTTGATGGGAACAGATGAAGTATAGCCATATGCAGTCAAACATGTCCATAGATTAGAGTATAGTTTTGATATCTTTACCAGAAAACAAGTTCTGCCTCTAATGAATTTTTTAATCTCAAAATAAATATAGTTTAAAGTGGATATGCAACAATCTGTAGGCCAATCAAGACAGAAGCATCAGGAAATGGTTTTTTCGATTATTGACTCAATATTAAGGAAAAGGAATTTGCATAATGCTAGTCTGGAAAATTCGCAGTCCCAACAGATTGGGCTGGGGACGCAATTGATTGTTAGAATCTGTCCACTTTATTTGAAGTACTTGTGTCTTCATATTTGTCATAAACAGTTTTACTTTGCTCTCTTGTTAACTTTATACAAAGCATTTTTTAAGGAGCTAATATCACCTGTCTTCTTGTTCACAATTTGATTTCACAGATTTGCTGACAAGAGCGGTTCTTCATACACACTCATATGGCACTGTGGCTAAGTTATCCAATCTGATAAGAACTACTGATTTATTAAAACCTTGAATCTACTGTTATGTGTGACTATTATCAGATGAGATATATTCCCCTTCAGTTTTTCTATTGATCCTAAAATGGGAGCGGCCAGAAATCAGTGTATTAAATCTTAATTCCTTCATTTGTTCATAAATAGACCATTACTAGAGGTAATTTACAGGTTATGATGCTTCAGTAGCGCGAAAAAATATCATTCATACATGTATATTAATCATACTTTTAACCCATGAGATTTAACTGTTTGAAGACTTCATCAAGTACAAAAAGCACTTATAGCCACTTTTATCCAAATAGAAAACTGTAGGAAGGTCATCTGATGCTGATACCTTAACAATGAACATCTATTTTATCTAATTCAAATATTGAAATAAAGAAAAAACTGCTAGGATAAGTTTCCTTTCACAAACCGGACCTTTAATTGCGAAAATGACATTTCACTTATTGAATGGCAAATAAAATACAAATATTTGATAATGACAGTATGATGCTGTCATCAGCTGATCAATAATACATACAGGAATTTTAATTTCATGAAAACAGCCAATGAAACGTGACACAGGCATGACAACATCTTCACATCTGATCTAGATCTCTGTAAGGTTACAATTTTTGCCTATAAATAGACATTATTTCATAAAGTGAACCCTACATACTGTGAAGATATTGTAATACATTCAAACAAATCTTGTGATATCTAAATTCTTCTATTTTACAATACAGTTAATCTGTCTATAGAGCCCACTCAATGGAAACCTGTCTATAGAGACCACTCAAGGAAACCTGTCTACAGAGACCTCAATGGAAACCTGTCTCAGCCTCAAGACAAAACTGTCTACAGAGACCTCAAAATGGAAACCTGTCTACAGAGACCACTCAACAGACAAACCTGTCTACAGAGACCACTCAACAGACAAACCTGTCTACAGAGACCTCAAAATGGAAACCTGTCTACAGAGACCACTCAACAGACAAACTTGTCTATAAAGACCATCCAAGGCACATAGAATGGTCATTATTGAAAGATGGTCTTTATACAGAGGTCACATGTTATAATGACCATTGGTCATTTAGGACCCCAAGAAAGAGGTTTTTGTTAAGCAGGTGGTCTTTATACAGAGGTGGTCTTTATACAGAGGTGGTCATTAAGGTGGGTTTCACTGCATTATGTTACATTTATATTCTCTTGCCGGGTGTACACTCAAAGCTCTTTTCCTCCAGATTACTTTGATAACTCAAAGCTGACAGATTGTATAACTCCAACAAGCTTCCGCTTGGAAACACACTTACAGCATGTGCCTAGTGGTTTAAGATTGTAAATGGATCATCACGTCTTCTGAAAATGTTTGGAGATGAAATCATGACTGTATTTCATTCTGTTTCATTGGCTGTTTTTTCATTAAAATCACTTCATGTTGATATGGAAACATATTAGAAGAATGTTTATGTAGAAAATAATTTTATTTATGGAACATATAGAATATAAAAATATGATTTTACTTAAGAAATACACATACCACGAAACCTTTTTATATATATGTAACGGTGGAAATGATAGCATACCTGCTGAATGATACCCAACACATACAAATTACCCTTGTAGATATAATTCTGTATTTGCACGTTACAGAGTTATCTGCCCTTGCTTGCAGATAAGTACTAATTGTATTCATGTTTTTGCAATTTCAACATGATACTTTTCAGAGTGAGTGATATGAGTTTTGCTCACAAAATAATGACGTCACAATGGCTACCTCGGGAACTCACAATATCAAAGACGGACTACCCCTTCACATACTGTTTTATGCAGGTTATAGAGTCATCTCCCCCTACAAATCGGAAGGATTGTGACATCAGAGAAAATGACGAAATTTTCTACACAAGAAAACATGAATTAACAATCAATACTAGTGTACATGCAAGGGCAGATAATTCTGTAATGTACCAAAAAGAGATAGATCATAATTACCTATTTCTGTTCTCACGACTAGTTAAAAAGGGTGATGCTTTCACAAAGATATGATGAGCTCTTAGCCACAAGAGCTAGTCACAGGTGTGATTTCCAGAGGACTTTAATGTGCCAGTTTGCATGGTGTCATTAAAAAAGAGTCTTAGACAGTCACCAGCCTAGCTGATTATCTGAGACACTTTACCTAACTGCACTGAACAGCATGCAAGGAGACATCAAATTGCTCAGTGAGAAAAACAATTTTTTTGAATTTTTTTTATTTGAAATTTTCAAATAGATTGACATTTTGCTTTTACAAAACCTGGTCCTTTGTTCTTCATTTCCATTCCCAGGACATTGCAGATTATCTTTCAATTATTCACCCCTAAAGACACATTTAGGCTCTTCTAAATCAAAGACTAGACCAGTCCATTATGACATTTTAGGGGTGAACCAGTTATAAGCAGGTATGATATCAGTAATAAATTTTACTTAATTCCTGAAGATATGAAGATTACAACAAAAATGAGTAAGTGTAGTCGTATTATGTACAATGGCTCATGAAAGTCAGTATAAACCATTATACACTAACAACGAAATTATGAAATATAATTAAAACAATAAAACATATTATCCACGACATCATGACAATACATATTTGTGGCTCAGCAGTTTAATATAAAAATTCCATAAAGATACAAAAGGACAATTGTTTGTTGAACAGTCATCGTTGGACATACACTTATGTCCCTTTTTATGGTGGAAATTTTTAAAAATTTTCAATTCCCAAAAGTTTGAACAAACGTAACATAAACAGAAGATAGAATGCAGCAATATTACCTTGGACATCTGAGAGATCAAATTTTCTCGCAGCTTAAACAATAAGCATTAAAAAATAAAAAGAAGAAAAAAGTTGTATGAGTGTATAGACATGAGAAATAAAACATGAAATAAAAAGTTGCTACGTCTGGTCAAATCGGCTCAAAACCAAATAAATTGAGATCATTCATTGATATATCTTAGCTTCAAGATACTAAATTAAAACAATTTTCCAAAATATATTTAAGTGAAATTTCAAATTCATACATATTTTTTTCAGATTAGCTTATTGTCTAATGTTATGACAATTGGCGTAAGAGGTCAAGCCTATAAAGGCCTTCTCATATCATATCAGGTAATCCATGTTGCCTAAGTATAATATTATTTTGGATGAATAATTTGTTGGTAAATGGAATTAAATCTCATTCATTTGGTTAATAGAGATGATTCTCCCCCGTCTTGTCAACCATAACACATCTAGTTATCTCCCCTTTAGGTCGACAGTGTTCACACTTGGTTATCTCCCCTTTAGGTCGACTGTGTTCACACTTAGAAATCTCCCTTTGAGGTCAACTTTGTGTTAAAGTTTCAAGAAAACATCTAAATACTCTAATATACATTGTATTACTGAAGTAAAAATGTCAGTTCTTTACTGCTCTAAACACTTAAAGTTAAACTTACATAAAGCAAGGTCTAACTTTCTTTGTAAAACTTTCTTTGTATAACTTCCTTTGTATAACTTTCTTTGTATAACTTCCTTTGTATAACTTTCTTTGAACTTACTGATTCTCAACTGGAATAGTTTCCTCTTTGATGTGAACTCGAATTACTTGAACATAATTCTTCAAATGATATTTCAAAGTTATAAAACAGCAATTTAACTCTTTGAAATCATGCACAATAATATGTTTTAATGCCAACTATTAAATTGAAAGGAATCCAATTTCCACAAAACAAAAAAAATAAATCTGAGAGAAAAAAAACAGGTTGTAGAGTTCTGATGCTAGAAAGATAAAAATTCACCTTGGTAACCACTAATACATTAAAAAAATAATATATTTTTGTTTCTTTTTTTTTAATGAAGCATGCATTGAAATGAGATATTGGATGAATTGTTTGACAAGCCCTCCACAGCATGGGATTTAACATCGGTGAAGCGCAGCTTGAGGACAGAAATGTGATGAACAACTTGACAACATCGAGATATGACAACGGAAAACCGATCTTACACCTACCGATCTCGCTTATGTTTTTTACTCTTCTTTTTCTTCTGTCTTTCTCTCCGGGAACTACTGTCGTCCCTGGAATTATCAATCGTAACAATATGGTAAAATACATTTTGTTATAGCCCTAGTGTGAAAATATAACTACAGTATTAGACATGTGATTTCATAGCTATGTGTTAATAAGAACAGTTACAGTGTCTGATTTTATCATTTTTTGTTCTCTTTTTTTTTAATAATACATGTAAAAATGTCACAAGATTCAACACAAACTGATTAATAAACTTTAAACTATAATCTTCATTCAATATTTTTTCATTGACAGTGAAACAAGTTATACAACTTAACAAATCACTTTTGAGGGCCCGGATGTGTGTGAGGGGTCTTAAGAGTGGGAGTAACAAATCACTTTTGAGGGCCCGGATGTGTGTGAGCTAGGGGTCTTAAGAGTGGGAGTGTCCATAGAAAACCAATGGGATTGGACAAGTGACCACTGACCTTTTCCACATCTCCGTTAGGGGTTAACTACACGACTAAACCATCAAATACAAACAACCAATGGGTCGGAAGAAAATCTAATTCTCATATTTCCTAATCTTTTATAGCATTGCTATCAATTGAATGCACCAAAATGTATTCATCTGTTTCAAATTTTACTGAGAATTTTCTTATAGTATATTGCATGGACAGATATACATAAACTGAATAAATGTTGCCAACAAGACTTGGGAGCATTACAACCAGTCTGAATTAAGTGTCATTTTCACAGAAACAGAAGATGTTATATGACAGCAGTGCGGTAAACTACTCAAATCCTCTCTAGATGTCTAGAGTTTCACATAGAATATATGTCTTAGAATCCTAGAGAGAATTTGGTCTGGAGAAATAAGAAGTATATTTCCCAAGGCAAGTTTAACTTAGCACATACAACCTCTAATAAGTACATATTTACAGCTACATCTTACGTTTTATATCTACTTCTTTTAAAACTAATGCCAAAGTCTATATTTCTTTCAGGCACTTTACTTTTACACCTCCCCTCCCAGAAGAGTTCCTAGTTCTAAGTAATTGAATTCTAAGCCTATGTACCGATAATACCTATATAAAAACCAGACAGGATTAGCTACAGCTCATATGTCATTTACTATTAAGCGATTAGAACCCTCAGTACTTGAATATATATTGAAACTGCAGTTGTAGAAGCTCTTTTTATCCCATACTTCATAGGGATATCCTGTGGTTACTAGGGAAAAGATAACTCTATCTTACACAGGGGTGTAATACAGTTCACATGCACTAGAAAATTGTAAAGTTCTTAATTTGGGAGAAAAATAAATCCAACATGATTGTTGTGTTAAATGTACAAGGATATGTCAACCCGAGTGTAAGATGTTCGCGTTGTTGGCCGACCAAAACCTTAGACTTGGGTTGAGATATCCATGATAATTCTACAGCTACAGGGTTAGTGATTGTAGGTGTTTTAGGAGAATGCAGTATATTGGGAGCTGTATCTATGTTTGGAGAGAGGTGTCCAGCATATATATTGGTTGTGTCTCCTTGTGATAAACTTGTTTACATTTTAAAGTGCTACCTTACTAAAGCATTACCTACAATCAACAGATTTTAAAGATGCTCCACCCCAAGGAATGGTTTTTAAATACAGGAGCAGATGAATTAGTATTTTTCTTCAGCTGCAAAACTTACTTAATACATCATTACCGCCATTGAAAAGTTTGAGGTTATAATAATTAATTGTGTTGCGAAAACATTCTATGAATCTATGCCTTATATGAAATTAAGTTTTTATTGCGTAGGCACCAAAAGAAAAACAAATTACTTATTATGAATTTGTGCGTTAATCAGACACATATAAACACTTTTATACATCAGTTATTGTTCATATGATGGGTATCGTGTATGCTGTCGGCGGTGGAGCATCTTTAAAGTATACCTTAGGAAAATAATTTGAAGTAAAATCATACCTGGATTTTGATTTCTTTTTCCGTTTTGGAGGAGGAGAAACTGACCTTTCTGATGAACTTGAGTCTCGTACTATACTGTAAAAATAAAGAAATATATAACGCCATTAAAATAGCATGACAATAATTGTATTAAGTCTTCACCATTATGATCATTTATGTCACAAAAGAATATGGAAAGGTCAGGGGTCACCTGCCTGATGAGGGTTTTTCTCTGAGAACTCACACATTTAGATCCTTTATGCTAGGTTTACACTATGTTTCCGGCGACCACATTAGCCCCGTTTGCCCTTAACGTGGTACGCCGTGGAATTTTGGCTATTTTTGTCTCTGTATTCAAGTTGAGCTAGGTCTTGTGAAGTTTTGCCACAGTCTTTTACGGATTACATGGTAGACCGTGGATATAGGGGAAAGTGCTGTTCCCGGAGGTTTAAGGTACACTACGGCTTTAGCATGGTCTATCAAGGATAACAACTACGTTCTCTCTAGGCCTGTTACGATCTGATGAGGTCTGCTACGTGTTACACGTTTTGATCAAGCTCCGATACGTTTTTCACGGTCCGCAACGGCTTACTAGGGATGAAAGTCTGATGCCGGGCTTTTTTGGAGCAAATGAAACAATATTTATTGCCGAAAATCTCATTTAAAACAGGTTTTAATTGCAAAATATGTTGAAAAGAAAATTTTAACTATATGTGGTATAAATATATAATTATTAGAGCCAAATGATAGCTTTGGTGTGATTGAGGTTAACTTATTATATATATCAATTGCTAAAAGAATTTCTATAACTTAAACAAATCTCTGTTAAAGACCCAGATGTACCAGTAAGCATGCCTAATGCTAGGTTTACACTATGTTCCCGGCGGCAAAACGTGGTGACCGCGAGACAACTTGAGACAACGCAGAAGGACGTGATAGACAAACGTGAGCGGTCGTGATTACCGTGGATACCGTGCCAGATTTTTAAACTGTCCAAAAATTTGCCACGGCAGTCACGGTACAGATGGTGAACGCCATGGTACGTAATAAAACGGGAGTGACTTAACAAAACGTAACAGTGCGTTCGAGGCCGTAACAAAACTTCCAGACGGTCCGTGGTGGAACGGGCAGCAAGCACGTACGTTACCCGGAATCTCACGGTGATTTCAAGTTTTATGAGGTTCTGTTGCGTTTTTTCCACGTTTTATTACGGTTGATGCAGATTAGGTGCATGTTTTGTGCCGGTTTGTTCAGGTTTGTCAAGGTTTTGACAGCAAGCCAAGGTGGATGATAACCGTTTTGATGCGTTCTGTCAAGCCACATCATGGCTTGGAGCGGTTGAAATCCGACGTGATACGGCGTGTTACGTCTTATTACGGTCTTAATTACGTTGCAAGCAATATATGATGGAGTATCATTGTCTGACCTGGTACATATTTGATACTTATGGAGTTATTTGTAGTAATAAATAGAAATATTCATTATCAAACACATTTAAACCCTCAAATCACACCAAAGCTATCATTGCAAAAGGCAGATTAAGTGAGAACCATTACAGAAAAAAAATGCGTAGAAACACTTGGCTCTATTAATTATATATTTATACTAAATATAGTTAAAATTTTCTTTTCTTTTAACATATTTTGCAATTAAAACCTGTTTTAAATGAGATTTTCGGCAATAAATATTGTTTCATTTGCTCCAAAAAAGCCCGGCATCAGACTTTCATCCCTAGTAAGCCGTTGCGGACCATGAAAAACGTATCGGAGCTTGATCAAAATGTGTAACACGTAGCAGACCTCATCAGATCGTAACAGGCCTAGAGAGAATGAAGTGGTATCCTTGATAGACCGTGCTAAAGCCGTAGTGGTCCTTAAACCTCCGGGAACAGCACTTTCCCCTATATCCACGGTCTACCATGTAATCCGTAAAAGACTGTGGCAAAACTTTACAAGACCTAGCTCAACTTGAATACAGAGACAAAAATAGCCAAAATTCCACGGCGTACCACGTTAAGGGCAAACGGGGCTAACGTGGTCGCCGGGAACATAGTGTAAACCTAGCATAAAGGATCTAAATGTGTGAGAAAACCAGAGTTCTCGGAGAAAAACCCTCATCAGGCAGGTGACCCCTGACCTTTCCATATTCTTTTGTGACATAAATGATCATAATGGTGAATACTTAATACAATTATTGTCATACTATTTTAATGGCGTTATATATTTCTTTATTTTTACAGTATAGTACGAGACTCGAGTTCATCAGAAAGGTCAGTTTCTCCTCCTCCAAAACGGAAAAAGAAATCAAAATCCAGGTATGATTTTACTTCAAATTATTTTCCTAAGGTATACTTTAAAGATGCTCCACCGCCGACAGCATACACGATACCCATCATATGAACAATAACTGATGTATAAAAGTGTTTATATGTGTCTGATTAACGCACAAATTCATAATAAATAATTTGTTTTTCTTTTGGTGCATACGCAATAAAAACTTAATTTCATATAAGGCATAGATTCATGGAATTTTTTTCGGAACACAATTAATTATTATAACCTCAAACTTTTCAATGGCGGTAATGATGTATTAAGTAAGTTTTGTAGCTGAAGAAAAGTACTAATTCATCTGCTGCTGTATTTAAAGACCATTCTTTGGCGGTGGAGCATCTTTAAAATCTGTTGATTGTAGATAATGCTTTAGTAAGGTAGTTAACAAGTTTATCACAAGGAGACACAACCAATATATATGCTGGACACCTCTCTCCAAACATAGATACAGCTCCCAAAATACTGCATTCTCCTAAAACACCTACAATCACTAACCCTGCAGCTGTAGAATTATCATGGATATCTCAACCCAAGTCTAAGGTTTTGGTCGGCCAACAACGCGAACATCTTACACTCGGGTTGACATATCCTTGTACATTTAACACAACAATCATGTTGGATTATTTTTCTCCCAAACTTAAGAACTTTACAATTTTCTAGTGCATGTGAACTGTATTACACCCTCCTGTGTAAGATAGAGTTATCTTTTCCCTAGTAACCACAGGATATCCCTATGAAGTATGGGATAAAAAGAGCTTCTACAACTGCAGTTTCAATATATATTCAAGTACTGAGGGTTCTAATCGCTTAATAGTAAATGACATATGAGCTGTAGCTAATCCTGTCTGGTTTTTATATCGGTATTATCGGTACATAGGCTTAGAATTCAATTACTTAGAACTAGGAACTCTTCTGGGAGGGGAGGTGTAAAAGTAAAGTGCCTGAAAAGAATATAGACTTTGGCATTAGTTTTAAAAGAAGTAGATATAAAACGTAAGATGTAGCTGTAATATGTACTTATAGAGGTTGTATGTGCTAAGTTAAACTTGCCTTGGGAAATATACTTCTTATTTCTCCAGACCAAATTCTCTCTAGGATTCTAAGACATATATTCTATGTGAAACTCTAGACATCTAGAGAGGATTTGAGTAGTTTACCGCACTGCTGTCATATAACATCTTCTGTTTCTGTGAAAATGACACTTAATTCAGACTGGTTGTAATGCTCCCAAGTCTTGTTGGCAACATTTATTCAGTTTATGTATATCTGTCCATGCAATATACTATAAGAAAATTCTCAGTAAATTTGAAACAGATGAATACATTTTGGTGCATTCAATTGATAGCAATGCTATAAAAGATTAGGAAATATGAGAATTAGATTTTCTTCCGACCCATTGGTTGTTGTATTTGATGGTTTAGTCGTGTAGTTAACCCCTAACGGAGATGTGGAAAAGGTCAGTGGTCACTTGTCCAATCCCATTGGTTTTCTATGGACACTCCCACTCTTAAGACCCCTAGCTCACACACATCCGGGCCCTCAAAAGTGATTTGTTACTCCCACTCTTAAGACCCCTCACACACATCCGGGCCCTCAAAAGTGATTTGTTAAGTTGTATAACTTGTTTCACTGTCAATGAAAAAATATTGAATGAAGATTATAGTTTTAAAGTTTATTAATCAGTTTGTGTTGAATCTTGTGACATTTTTACATGTATTATTAAAAAAAAAAGAGAACAAAAAATGATAAAATCAGACACTGTAACTGTTCTTATTAACACATAGCTATGAAATCACATGTCTAATACTGTAGTTATATTTTCACACTAGGGCTATAACTAGAATGTATTTTACCATATTGTTACGATTGATAATTCCAGGGACGACAGTAGTTCCCCGGAGAGAAGACAGAAGAAAAAGAAGAGTAAAAAACATAAGCGAGATCGGTAGGTGTAGATCGGTTTTCCGTTGTCATATCTCGATGTTGTCAAGTTGTTCATCACATTTCTGTCCTCAAGCTGTGCTTCACCGATGTTAAATCCCATGCTGTGGAGGGCTTGTCAAACAATTCATCCAATATCTCATTTTAATGCATGCTTCATTAAAAAAAAAGAAACAAAAATATATTATTTTTTAATGTATTAGTGGTTACCAAGGTGAATTTTTATCTTTCTAGCATCAGAACTCTACAACCTGTTTTTTTTCTCTCAGATTTATTTTTTTTGTTTTGTGGAAATTGGATTCCTTTCAATTTTAATAGTTGGCATTAAAACATATTATTGTGCATGATTTCAAAGAGTTAAATTGCTGTTTTATAACTTTGAAATATCATTTGAAGAATTATGTTCAAGTAATTCGAGTTCACATCAAAGAGGAAATTATTCCAGTTGAGACTCAGTAAGTTCAAAGAAAGTTATACCAAGAAAGTTAGACCTTGCTTTATGTAAGTTTAACTTTAAGTGTTAAGAGCAGTAAAGAACTGACATTTTTACTTCAGTAATACAATGTAAATTAGAGTATTTAGATTGTTTCTTGAAACTTTAACACAAAGTTGACCTCAAAGGGAGATTTCTAAGTGTGAACACAGTCGACCTAAAGGGGAGATAACCAAGTGTGAACACTGTCGACCTAAAGGGGAGATAACTAGATGTGTTATGGTTGACAAGACGGGGGAGAATCATCTCTATTAACCAAATGAATGAGATTTAATTCCATTTACCAACAAATTATTCATCCAAAATAATATTATACTTAGGCAACATGGATTACCTGATATGATATGAGAAGACCTTTATAGGCTTGACCTCTTACGCCAATTGTCATAACATTAGACAATAAGCTAATCTGAAAAAAATATGTATGAATTTGAAATTCCACTTCAAATAAAGTTTCATTTTTGATAATGTATTTTGGAAAATTGTTTTAATTTAGTATCTTGAAGCTAAGATATATCAATGAATGATCTCAATTTATTTGGTTTTGAGCCGATTTGACCAGACGTAGCAACTTTTTATTTCATGTTTTATTTCTCATGTCTATACACTCATACAACTTTTTTCTTCTTTTTATTTTTTAATGCTTATTGTTTAAGCTGCGAGAAAATTTGATCTCTCAGATGTCCAAGGTAATATTGCTGCATTCTATCTTCTGTTTATGTTACGTTTGTTCAAACTTTTGGGAATTGAAATTTTTAAAAATTTCACCATAAAAAGGGACATAAGTGTATGTCCAATGATGACTGTTCAACAAACAATTGTCCTTTTGATTCTTTATGGAATTTTTATAATAAACTGCTGAGCCGCAAATATGTATTGTCATGATGTCGTGGATAATATGTTTTATTGTTTTAATTATATTTCATAATTTCGTTGTTAGTGTATAATGGTTTATACTGACTTTCATGAGCCATTGTACATAATACGACTACACTTACTCATTTTTGTTGTAATCTTCATATCTTCAGGAATTAAGATAAATTTATTACTGATATCATACCTGCTTATAACTGGTTCACCCCTAAAATGTCATAATGGACTGGTCTAGTCTTTGATTTAGAAGAGCCTAAATGTGTCTTTAGGGGTGAATAATTGAAAGATAATCTGCAATGTCCTGGGAATGGAAATGAAGAACAAAGGACCAGGTTTTGTAAAAGCAAAATGTCAATCTATTTGAAAATTTCAAATAAAAAAAATTCAAAAAAATTGTTTTTCTCAGAGAGACTTTCTCACTGAGCAATTTGATGTCTCCTTGCATGCTGTTCAGTGCAGTAAGGTAAAGTGTCTCAGATAATCAGCTAGGCTGGTGACTGTCTAAGACTCTTTTTTAATGACACCATGCAAACTGGCACATTAAAGTCCTCTGGAAATCACACCTGTGACTAGCTCTTGTGGCTAAGAGCTCATCATATCTTTGTGAAAGCATCACCCTTTTTAACTAGTCGTGAGAACAGAAATAGGTAATTATGATCTATCTCTTTTTGGTACATTACAGAATTATCTGCCCTTGCATGTACACTAGTATTGATTGTTAATTCATGTTTTCTTGTGTAGAAAATTTCGTCATTTTCTCTGATGTCACAATCCTTCCGATTTGTAGGGGGAGATGACTCTATAACCTGCATATAAACAGTATGTGAAGGGGTAGTCCGTCTTTGATAGGTAGCCATTGTGACGTCATTATTTTGTGAGCAAAACTCATATCACTCACTCTGAAAAGTATCGTGTTGAAATTGCAAAATTAGTATTTATCTGCAAGCAAGGGCTGATAACTCTGTAACGTGCGAATATAGAATTATATCTACAAGGGTAATTTGTATGTGTTGGGTATCATTCAGCAGGTATGCTATCATTTCCACCGTTATATATATATATAAAGGTTTCGTGGTATGTGTATTTCTTAAGTAAAATCATATTTTTTATATTCTATATGTTCCATAAATAAAATTATTTTCTACATAAACATTCTTCTAATATGTTTCCATATCAACATGAAGTGATTTTAATGAAAAACAGCTAATGAAATGGAATGAAATACAGTCATGATTTCATCTCCAAACATTTTCAGAAGACGTGATGATCCATTTACAATCTTAAACCACTAGGCACATGCTGCAAGTGTGTTTCCAAGCGGAAGCTTGTTGGAGTTATACAATCTGTCAGCTTTGAGTTATCGAAGTAATCTGGAGGAAAAGAGCTTTGAGAATACACCCGGCAAGAGAATATAAATGTAACATAATGCAGTGAAACCTACCTTAATGACCACCTCTGTATAAAGACCACCTGCTTAACAAAAACTCTTTCTTGGGGTCCTAAATGACCAATGGTCATATAACATGTGACCTCTGTATAAAGACCATCTTTCAATAATGACCATTCTATGTGCCTTGGATGGTCTTTATAGACAAGTTTGTCTGTTGAGTGGTCTCTGTAGACAGGTTTCCATTTTGAGGTCTCTGTAGACAGGTTTCCATTGAGTGGTCTCTATAGACAGGTTTCCATTGAGTGGGCTCTATAGACAGATTTAACTGTATTGTAAAATAGAAGAATTTAGATATCACAAGATTTGTTTGAATGTATTACAATATCTTCACAGTATGTAGGGTTCACTTTATGAAATAATGTCTATTTATAGCAAAAATTGTAACCTTACAGAGATCTAGATCAGATGTGAAGATGTTGTCATGCCTGTGTCACGTTTCATTGGCTGTTTTCATGAAATTAAAATTCCTGTATGTATTATTGATCAGCTGATGACAGCATCATACTGTCATTATCAAATATTTGTATTTTATTTGCCATTCAATAAGTGAAATGTCATTTTCGCAATTAAAGGTCCGGTTTGTGACAGGAAACTTATCCTAGCAGTTCTTTCTTTATTTCAATATTTGAATTAGATGAAATAGATGTTTCATTGTTAAGGTATCAGCATCAGATGACCTTCCTACAGTTTTCTATTTGGATAAAAGTGGCTATAAGTGCTTTTTGTACTTGATGAAGTCTTCAAACAGTTAAATCTCATGGGTTAAAGTATGATTAATATACATGTATGAATGATATTTTTTCCAGCTAACTGAGCATCATAACCTGTAAATTACCTCTAGTAATGGTCTATTTATGAACAAATGAAGGAATTAAGATTTAATACACACTGATTTCTGGCCGCTGCCCATTTAGGATCCAAATAGAAAACTGAAGGGGGAATATATCTACATCTGATGATAGTCACACATTAACAGTAGATTCAAGGTTTTAATAAATCAGTGTTCTTATCAGATTGGATAACTTAGCCACAGTGCCATATGAGTGTGTATGAATGACCGCTCTTGTCAGCAAATCTGTGATCAAATTGTGAACAAGAAGACAGGTGATATTAGCTCCTTAAAAAATGCTTTGTGATAAAGTTAACAGAGAGACAAAGTAAAACTGGTTTTATGACAAATATGAAGACACAAGTACTTCAAATAAAGTGAACAATCAATTGCGTCCCCAGCCCAATCTGTTGGGACTGCGAATTTTCCAGACTAGCATTATGCAAATTCCTTTTCCTTAATATTGAGTCAATAATCGAAAAACCATTTCCTGATGCTTCTGTCTTGATTGGCCTACAGATTGTTGCATATCCACTTTAAACTATATTATTTTTGAGATTAAAAAATTCATTAGAGGCAGAACTTGTTTTCTTGGTAAAGATATCTAAAACTATAACTCCTAATCTATGGACATGTTTGACTGCATATGGCTATACTTCATCTGTTCCCATCAACACCAATATGGCTGCTATATGCAATATTTACCTGTGTTTTACCTGAGAACGGCTGCTCATAGCCATCCTCTTGTTTACCTCAATAAGGACTGATCTGCAATAGTTAATCAGATTACGACTCAATGACAATCTGATTGTTTATTTTCATGTGGAGCTCTAATGCGCGGCCTAATGACAAGGAATCCTGCTTTGTCATCTTAAATAATTCATCTTCATGTTCACTGATGGTGCTTCTTAGAAGAAAAAAGGAGCACATTACACTGAGTGTTTCCGACTGAAAGCTGGGCTTCTTATTGGGATTAGGTTGTACACATGCAGTTTGGACAAACAGCACGAAACCATGACTGTTAAGACCATCCTATTTTTGTGTGATAGAAGTGAATTGAATAGTTTTGATAATTTTGATTCACCAAACGACAGAATGACTGTTAAGTAAGGTACAAAAAATGTTTTTGTTGAAAAACTGGGGATTGAGTCACAGACATGTACAGTGTTACTTGTCTAAACCAGATGTTACCAGGACTAGAATATTTGACCAGTATAGCCACAGGTTTTCATATTATACAGCTTTTAAGTACTATATAGATTCAGAAAGAAAATTCCATACAAGTATGCCAATATATACAAGGACCCAGATTACGCCGGTTGGGATAAGTTATACTATAGTTTTAATTTAAGTACAGGTAGGACGCTGTCACCAGGACAAATTAACATTGGTATTCTCAGTGATTTAAAAGTAAAATCTTTAACTCGAAAACGACTGACGTCAGACTTCTACCTCGTGACTCTGTGTTGTGATGCAAATGGGCACTATCACTTGTTCAAATGATTTCCCATTTGACCAAAGTTCCAGAAATAGCAAGGAAATCCAATTATATTTGGAAATCTCTTATTTATCTTTTGGCTGTACCGTTGCAGAACTCTGAGACTTCAGTTTTCTACCGCACAAAATTGTAAACAAAAAGTCACTCTTGAAAAAAGAATCCGCGTTTCAAAGAATCTTATACGCGATTCTAAACACGAAACAATTGATAGTAAAACTCTTGACACACGTGACAACTGCATGCAAGTAGCAGAAATTGTAATTTGTAAATGTCACCGATGGATTGGAGAATATTAAAACTGGTCTGTAGTGTTTAGTGTAAAGCTGCATCGCTGAGATGTTCTTGTTTTGACGTCATTTCAACACAATGGTTTTAAATATAGATTTCACGTCTAGGTCGGCAATCATAAGGCTAAAGTTTAGACGAGTACGATTTTAAAGAATATGCAATTATAGTTATATCCTTGGAGGACTGAATTGATCAGGAAATTTACTATATATGTGTAAGTCAACAGATACGGTAAGGATTTGGTTTGCTTAATGTCCATTAACAGCCAGGGTCACATAAGGACATGCTAGGTTTAGGATGTGTAAGAAAAGCCAGAGTACCCGAAGATAAACCACTGACCTATGGTCAGATAACCTGGTAACTTTTCCACATGGGAATTGAACTAATGACTCTAAGAACTGGAGGGCTTGTGGTAATATTCCAGACTATAAACAACTGAAGGGTCCACTCTGAAATAGCTTCCCCCTCCAGCACTTGCTAGATTAAATGACATTGTAGAATCAAGAAATCATGAAACAGGAGAAAGAATGACAATAGAAAATTGATTCATCTAGGTAGTCAAAGTTATTTTTTGAAAACGATACCATTATATTGAACTGGTCCTGTGTATTTTTCTGATTGATGAGATGGATTTTCATGCTAGATCATGTGTGAAATTTTCATTATTTACATCTATTCAATAATGAAAATATAAAAGGTTTTTCTTTCGTCCAGTTTTCCCAATGGACCAGCTTGGAGTTCATGTCTGGTCATGTGAGAGGAAATATATTATTTTCACCGATATGGTAAAAAGAAATTCTAACTAACTTTGTTCACTTAATAGAAAAAATCAGGTAGTGAAAAGATGGAACATTTCCAGAACGTATAATATAATACGGATAACCACCCACTGGTGAAACGGAACTATGCTGGCTGGACAATGGACAAAACTCTAAGGGGTTAATAGGCTGTCGTTGATGGACCGTCGTTATCTGTGGAGGTCTAGTAGTGATACAGATCCAGATATGTCCATAATAATTAAATGTGACGTGAACGAAGTCTTACTTCTATTGAATGTGGACATAGAAATTGTGATAATGGCTTTGAGTCATTCTACTTGAAATAATTTTGTACTATAGATAGCACGGATAAGTATCTGGCCATGGTTTTCTAATATTAAAATTGCAATTGGATGAAATTTTGAGTGGCAATATTCCAGTACAATGGGTCCCATTTCTAAAAGGTAACCTTCACAAGCCTGGAAAAATAGAAAAAATTGTATTTTTAAATTGATTTTCTTATAAATGAGATAGTGCATTAAAATGGCTGTTGATTTTATTTTTGCTACTATTTTACAGGAGAATTTTTGAAATTTTTAGTGTCAATACTCCAGTAATTTGTCCCATTTCTAAAAGGTAACCTTCACTAGCCTGGAAAAATAGAAAAAATTGTATTTTTAAATTGATTTTCTTATAAATGAGATAGTGCATTAAAATGGCTGTTGATTTTATTTTTGTTACTATTTTACGGGAGAATTTTTGAAATTTTTAGTGTCAATATTCCAGTAGTGGGTCTGTATGTATACTGTTATTTTTGGGGATGAATTTGGTTCAGATAAGACATGCAGAGTGTTACTTTAACTAAAATGTCAGCTAAGCTTTCCACGGCCAACAAATCATAAAGCTATATCTGCCGGTGTTGTAAACGGATCTGTCACACTTTGGGTAGAAACGAGACATGCATGTACAGGATAAATTGGTGTCTGTGGAGTTTATTAGCAGCGAGTTTTCTCTATCTATCATATATATACAGGTTTAATTTTCATCATTCTGTCCTTCTTGAGACAGAGCCTATAGTACATACATACATGCACTTCACTAACCTCACGTACGCTGACCCTCTCGATATCAGAATAACAAAAAACGTTCTGTATACATTCTGTATCTATAAGCGATCAAAACCAAATATCCTTACATATACAACAGCCTATCAATGTATTTGTTTGAAGCAATATAAGAAAGGATATTAAATCGCAACGCAATAGGGAATAAAACATATTTTAACATTATAACAGGACGTTTTATAAAAAAAAAAAAAAAAAATAGTGGAATTGCAATAGAGAAAAAAACAAGACCTTACATCAATCGCAATTCAATAGAGAATAAAACACATTTGGACATCATAACAGGACTTTATATATCAAAAGATGCATGTATACGAGTGGGAACAGTCATATATACTGGCACTACATATAAACATTGACTGTGCTGACTTGCACGCAATTTGTAGGTTTTGCTTCGGGGAATAACTCGAAAACACATAATGTGATTGAAATCAGATTGCAGAAATAACTACTGTGGATGGAAACCACCCAGTGTGGCCCTGTATATACTAGAACTCGGAACCTTTTACGTCGTAGATGGATGTCATTGTACGACACAGAGGTTTTGGAACATTACACACAATTCTATGTAATAGAACATCTCAATTTTACTGGGATGAAATGCCAACATATGTAATATTTATAGGATCACAGATTTTTATATTTAATAGCTCTATGGTGAGAGGTTAAGGCGTGTCTTAACATTCTACCTCTAGCGTTTTAACAATGTGACTGTATTTAAAGGAAATAAAAGTGAGTAAAATATTAACACAAATCAGCATCATTCGTTCTACGATATTTTTGCAATACATCTCACAGTAATCCTTGGTGGCCAAGTGGTTAACCATAAGCCCTCCACCTCTGGGTCACGAGTTTAAATCCCATGTGGGGCTGTTGCCAGATACTGATTGGTTGTCAGTGGTTTTTATAAGGGTACTCAGGCTTTCTGAATCAATTGAACTTAACAATGCTTTAAATGACCCTGGTTGCTTAGAAATAAATATGACGTTAAACTTATCAAACCAAATAATATCTTGATCCATATAAATCTCTAGAGAAATATTATCACTACTGCGTATGTAAACTATGTACATGAACAGACTATTTTGAAAGAGTCCTGATTTGCATTTACATTGAATATACATTTACTGAGCTAGACTGTAATTGAAAGGGACTACATGATGCCCATCTGCCAATAAACTTGTTAGCTGGTATGATATATACCTCAGTGAAATCCACTTATAGGCAATTAGATGGGAAACAAAATAGATAATCACTTTTCCTATCCCAAATATTTCTCATATAAATCACGCAATCATATGTAAAGTCCTAGCTGATAAAATGTTTTGCCGATGTAACAAGGATTTAGATTGTGTCCTACGGCCATTCTGTAAACCTCTTAAAGATATTCCATTGTATGATGAAAATCTTATATCCTTCTTATTTACGGGAGATTGTGTTTCGTAATCACTTAATTTGTGTTTGAGTCTGAACAGGAGTGATGTACCAGAATTTCATGAATTTTGCTGAAATAGATTTATGGTGCAAGTTGCGATTTGTTTTTGATGAGGATGGGCTGTGGCTGGCATAAGTGTGTTTAATATCAACATCAAGGAGATTCAGC
Organism: Argopecten irradians irradians; assembly: GCA_004382745.1. NCBI lineage: Eukaryota > Metazoa > Mollusca > Bivalvia > Pectinida > Pectinidae > Argopecten > Argopecten irradians. Next base: position 255,615 of record SAYR01016830.1, on the reverse strand, counting down.
TTCGTGATTAAGTTCTAGTGATAGGTTGGATATAGATATTCAAGGGGGAGATAATTTGTTATATTTGAAATAAGCAGAACAAAAAAAAATAAAAAGTATCAATCAAATTTGGATGAATACAGTCTATATTTGGTTTGGTTATAGATGACTCAGGAGAAGATAATTTTCTACATTTTGTATTACATTTAAGATAGCTGGTTTTTTTAATATTTTTTTTTTCTAAATTACAATATTAATAAATTTTGGATGATCAAATATGGTCTGGATAAAGACAATTCAGGGGGAGATAATCTGCTGCTTTATATTTGAGAAATATTTAAAAATTCTGAGTCTGCTGGCAAATACAATGTATAGAGCATTTAATTTTTTTTTATTTGACTTACCGTAATAACTGTTCATTTCTCTCCTTTTCATGATTATCATCTTTTGATTTTAGTTGCATATATGTTGATTTCTTCACATTTTAATTTTATGTTGTTTAAGACATGGTGATGGTTCTGAGTTTATTTGTTTTAAAAATTGTTAAATTTTCTAATTAGTAAAAAAAAATATCTTAGGACATTCACTTTAATTTAGTTGGTAATTAATAAGTAAAAAATGAATATTTCTTCGTAAAGAAGCATAGCTCTAAATGAATTTTTCCAGTAACATTTTGAATAGCTTAACAAGAACAAAAAATACTTGTTGTCATTGACCAGGTGATACTTTAAACCACAAATTCTCCAATTTTGTTTTATTTTTGTTCTTTTTATTGTTTTCTTATTCTGTGTTTCATTACTTTGTAGCTATTTCATTGCTAAATGTCAGATAGTTTGAATATGATATTCCAAGTCTATCTTTTCCAACTTCACTTTGAACAACTCATTGAAGCATTAATAATGTTACATTAAGGTTTAAGTTACTGTGAATCAATTATTTTTGTATGTAATTTAAATTTTGTGGGTAAGTAGAAATCATGAAAATGATTAACCACAAGAAAGCATCAGACTTTGGTACCATGTATCAAGATGCCTCTAAATTGCGATATTAAATCACCGCAAAAAATCAGTTTAAAAAGCAAAATTAATTCACCACAAAAGCATGTGGAATTACAGTATATGTAGTCCAGTAAAAATACGAAAAATAGAGGCCTAACCTCCAAATAATTGCAACAGAATTTGTTATCTGCTTTTTGGGTTGGAGGGTGTTATTTTACCATGAAAAAAGTTGCCAAAAATCAGAAGTTCAGAAAGTCGTTTTTTCAAAACCCGAAAAAATATGAAAATATAAAGAAATCACACTTTTGACCACTTTTAAAGTACGATATCTGCTATTTTTGCAATACTTGAAATATGAAATCGGGTATATAGTAAGACAAACTTTAGGTTAGTACAAATAAGTTGAAATGATACAATAATTTCAGTCAATCAAAGAAATAAAGAAAGATGAAAACGGCTCAAAACCTTTTGAATTTAGCTAGCATTACCGTTTTTGTTCTTTTTAGATGCAAATATTTATAAAAACTTACACTGAACAATATCAGTTTATATTTTATGTCTTAACGGGTTACTTTTTCTTTGATATTAATGCATGATCGATAATACATTAGCTAGAAAAAAAACTAAATATTAACCTGTCAAGTTGACTGATCGTGCCAATTTGAAGCTTTTTTATACTTGGATTTTTGGCAAAACACCCATTTTGGTAGTTTATATTTCGGAAAATAAAAAAGCAAATGCTTCCAAATATGTTATATCCTTTTTTGTATATTTTGTACTTGTTATTTTGATCATTTGTTGTAAAAACGGTATAAATATGCACATCTTATTTAGTATTAAAAACTTCCTATCACGTTAATTTGGCTGAATACTAAAAGTCCATAAATCTGCGATACAAAAATCTTATTTTCTCGAATATGCTTTATTTGTCTTAAAATTTTGCCAGTAAATAAATCAGAACTGTGATGATTTTCAGCTATAAAATTGAAATTGAACTTTAATTTTATTCCTTTATCTCATTGAAAATTATGTAACCCCCATCCGGTTCCATTATGGAAAAATGAAAAACTGTCCTGTTCAAATATTTGATCAAAAAGAAACTTTAATCCCACTTTATGAAGAACGCTCCATTATGGTGGTAATATCTGCCAAAGGATTTTGCAATATGATCAGTCACAAAATAGATATTCACATTTTTGATATTTCAACTTAAGGACTTCAAGAGAAGTTTAGTCAAATTGGCACTAAATGAGGATTTGGTCGACCTCACGTCTTTTTTATTTGGGGATATCTTGATATAGTTGTCTCTTTTAGGTGAGTATAGCCTACATAGAATCTGAATTGATAACTATCTAAACACTTGAAACGGTACTTACTGAATAATTTTTGAATAAAAAGGACATAATATGTAACTTGGACTTCAAAATATCGTTGGAAAAGGCCAAAAGACCAACTTTGAGCAACCATGTTATCTCAGGTAGTGAAAGTAAAATGTTTTACTTTTAAAGCCTTTAATCAACAAGTTTTATTTAAAAAGATTCCACCAAAATGAGTATCAATTGTATTGTTGATAATAACAATTTTTTTATCTTAACAATCCAGTAAAAGCACATTTGGCTGTTACAAGGACATAATTATGCAATTGTCATGTTGTCATACTTTTTCCCTGTGTTGATTTCAACTTATGTTTTTGGCAATATGTGCTGTCCTTATAACGT
>SAYR01016830.1:241422-252819 GCA_004382745.1 Argopecten irradians irradians | reverse complement strand
CTGTCCTGTTCAAATATTTGATCAAAAAGAAACTTTAATCCCACTTTTTGAAGAACGCTCCATTATGGTGGTAATATCTGCCAAAGGATTTTGCAATATGATCAGTCACAAAAAAGATATTCACATTTTTGATATTTCAACTTAAGGACTTAGCCAATTAGAGAAGTTTAGTCAAATTGGCACTAAATGAGGATTTGGTCGACCTCACGTCTTTTTTATTTGGGGATATCTTGATATAGTTGTCTCTTTTAGGTGATTATAGCCTACATAGAATCTGAATTGATAACTATCTAAACACTTGAAACGGTACTTACTGAATAATTTTTGAATAAAAAAGACAATGTGTAACTTGGACTTCAAAATATCGTTGGAAAATGCCAAAAGACCAACTTTGAGCAACCATGTTATCTCAGGTAGTGAAAGTAAAATGTTTTACTTTTAAAGCCTTTAATCAACAAGTTTTATTTTAAAAAATTCCACCAAAATGAGTATCAATTGTATTGTTGATAATAACATTTTTTTTATCTTAACAATCCAGTAAAAGCACATTTGGCTGTTACAAGGACATAATTATGCAATTTTCATGTTGTCATACTTTTTCCCTGTGTTGATTTCAACTTATGTTTTTGGCAATATGTGCTGTCCTTGAAACGTTCTTGCCATACAGTAACTTTCTAGTATCAAATGATAACCATGTAAGTTTATATTTGGCTTCAAAGTTGGCAAATTATGCAAATATCCTTATTTTTCTGATTTTTTGGGGGTCAAGAAATTCACTTTCCCAAATTTTTATTTGTGGCGACTTTTTTTTCTTAAAGTCAGATCTGTATGAAAAATAAAGAAAAAATTCTGTTGCAATTATTTTGGGGTAACACCCTATCTTTACTGGACTAATGGTGTTTGTTGGTTCCAGTTGGGTGACATATAAATCTAGCTGAATTTTCTTGGTAAAATTTCTTTATTTCCTTTGGGAAATCACAAAAGAAGCATGAAATTTTATTTGAGTTTCTGTACATTTATGTATTTGAAGCTTAAATTGGCTTCGATGTTTAGCTTTTAATGTTAATTTGTATTGATGTTGAACATAATTTTGATTTTTATGTAATTATAAAATCATCAATATTCTATTTTATATTGTAATAAAAACTAAAATTGAATTCCAAAACACTGTCTTTTTTCTTTCAACTCTTTTCCAATTATTTTTTTCGATAGTAAGGGATACTTCTGACAAGTTTCATGTTCATTTTGATTTTTTTTTTTATTTTTTTTGCGCGAATAAAACAAAAACGTCAGCTATGATCTTTTCATAATTTAATTATAAGTATGCACAAAATAATCTTGTAAATTTTATTGATTAAATTATAAAATCTAAAAGCAAAATATTAGCTCAGTATTTCTGTTCAATAATTTGTTCCCTTAAATGAACAAATATAGAGAAAATGTACTGAATAACTAGAAAGTTTGGAAGTTGTGTGAATCATCCCTTTGATGTCTCAACTTTGAGTTATGGTGAGATGCCTCATTGATATCATCCCTGATTATTTCATCGGCTGTTTTTTATTTGCCTCATATTTCAAGATTATCATGATAATGCCTGACAAATTGATCTGGTTATAATATGCAATGAAAGGATTGAAAAAATTGAATCTAAAATGTAACAGTCCTAGCATGATCTCAAATTATCGGAATACAATTATTCTGCATTTGTAAATTAGAGAGTTATCTACCCTTGCTAGTAGGTATTGATTGTGACATCATGTGTTTGTGATCGTAACGTCATATTTTTCAGTGAAAACAATGTAACTTTCACTCACAAAATCATTGACAACAGATATGTACCCACAAGGGTAGATAACTCTATAATATGCAAAGACAGAATACTGACAACCTGATATATGTACATGTGTCCCAATATGCATGTTTCACCAAGATTTTCACTAATTTTCACATATAAGGACATTGTGCCTTTACTCCACCCCCTACCACCCTAAAAATAATACTCAATGTGTCCCAATACTTTATTGTAAAAACTTCAACTGTTATTTTGTGGAAGGATAAATGTACACCATTCCGGTATGGATGCACAATCGGAGGCTTTAAATCATGTGTCTAATGATACTGAATCTTCTCCGTTATATATTCTGTGGTAGAGGCCCCTGATTTTCAGTGATGTACTAGGCTACCACAAAAGGTTTCAGCATCAGTGACACAACTGAAGGATATATTAGCGAAACCCTCCAATACAGCAAAGTGAACTGTGCTCTTCTGCTCAATTTAACCAGCGAACAATACATCTGATGGTGGTATCGATCTGGAGGAGATCCCCAGGGGTCGGGGTGCCCATAACTCCTTTTCAGTTGTCGTAAATCAGGTGTCGAATGAAGTCAAGTGTTTTTATGGGAGTCAAGGTGACACCTGTTCGTTGCTGCCTAGAAATGTCACATGTGTCTGTGTAGTTACAGTGACGTTCACTTGACAACGTGGAATGAGGGCGAGGATATGACAGTTATTGGAAGCATGTACATGTAAATTTACATCTCAGTCACAACTTTGGGAAATCTATAGTCTACTATACCATTGTCTTCTGTCACGATCTATTCACTCAAGATAACTCCTGTCACAGATCTAGGAATTGGAACTGGAAGGAAACTATTTATTTTGTCTTTTGTTTTTATTTTGATATTCATTATTGAAAGTTTTTTTTTCTTTTCTTTTTTTTTTTTTTTGACTTTTTATGGCACATATTGGTTTGTATTGTTTACCTAGGAAGAAAATAACTGACAATTTAAGTGCCAATTATTTGAAAATTGCTGACCTGAGCCGGTCAGAAATGATACTTCATCAATGCTTACTGTGCAAAAGAAAAATAGAAAAACAAAAAGGGAAAAAAAAGGTAGAGAAAAAAAATAGGTCAAAAATGTACAAATTTTCCAATTTGCTTAAATAATTTTATGTATATTTCGAATGATTGCAATGGCAACTGAAGCTGCATTAATAGAAAACTGCCATTACATATGAATCTAGCTTTGTAATAAATATTTTTAATGCAAAAATTAACTTAATTGGTTAGACAATCAATTAAAGAAATGCAGATTTTAAAACCATTAAGAAGCTAAGGCTAAAATCTTATGCAGGTGAGCAATATTAAGATATGTACCCATGATAAGACATTGACTCTATTTGAAAGCAAGATTAAGAAAACAAGAGTGTGACTTTTTCAGAGCCGGATACAAGATGACTTTCTTTTAGTATTTTTAGATATCCAGGCTTCCTATATGAATGTGACAAGAGCTAATTGACTCCGTTGTGAGTGAAATTAATTATAGACACCAAATGTGTGAGTGTAATATATTCAATTATAGACACCAAATGTGTGAGTGTAATATATTCAATTATAGACACCAAATGTGCGAGTGTAATATATTCAATTATAGACACCAAATGTGTGAGTGTAATATATTCAATTATAAATATAAAACATTGATTTATTTGACTCTATGTGTGAGTATAAGATATTTACTCATTTGTAAATATAAATACATCGACTCACTTTGAGAGTAAATCAAGAGAACTCGTTTTAATGTAACAAGAATAAATGCCACCATTGTGTGAGGAAAATTAAGACATTGACTCCATGTGTGAGTATAAAATATTTACTCATTTGTTAATATGAATACATTGACTCACTTTGAGAGTAAAATCAAGACAATTTGTGTTAGTGTACCAAGAATAAATACAACATTTGTGAGGAAAATTAAGATGTTGACTCCATTTGTGAGTTTACGATATTTACTCATTTGTATAATGTATATTTATATAAAACATATTGACTCAGTTTGAAAGTAAAATGAAGACAACTCGTTTGAGAGTGGAATAACTATAAAACAACTTACTCTGCGAGCGGTCAAACCACTTAAAACGACTGATCAGTTTTTGTGTATTATGATATAAGACTCACTATTGGAGTACATGTGAACTTTTTAATCAGTACATGATGAGAATATGGTTCTCTTGGTTATTATAGGCCTATCATGCATTGGCAATGGTGAGTATTTGATAAATGCCACAGCAAACCAATCCACAATAATTTATGGTGAATTTGGGAATAAAAAATAACTCTCCGCGAGTTAACTGTTAACATTTAACACAATGCAATCTAATGTCACATCAGAATCTTGTGCCAAAAAATAAAGTTGACATTTTCTTTAGTATTCCTTCGGGAGTATCACATACTTGATAGCATTTGCAATACTTTGTTTTATAGCACTGCGGGGGAGAGAGCTTCACATTTTGTAGTCGCGACCAAAATGTGGCTGTACTTAATGAATATGCGGGATGACTTGATTATCTCCTGTCAACAGAGATTTCTACATTTTGTTTTCCTGGCAATGAATTTGGTGAAGTTGTGAAGATGTGGGATGGAATTATAGCATGAATTCAACTGCTTTTGACTTTTATTGAATTGATCTTTGTCTAATTGGATGTCTGTCCGATCCATGATATCATGAGGACTTTTAAAGTATAATTGTAATTTTGTTGTAAATATCATGTGTACCTAGACTCCATGATAAAAAAAAATAAAATAAAATATGTTCTCATGCTTTTCTTTCTTAATTAATTTTAGAAATTATCTTAAATTTTCTGTGTTTAGTGCTTTTAACAATACTTGCTGTATAATTATGTGAAAGAAATATTACCATTACGGTGAATTTTTTTTTAATAACACATGTAAATAATTGCATGAGATTTTCTATCCCTTTCACTACTAACATTTGGCCTGATGTCTAGGACTACCCACAGGTAAGCCTGTAACTTACTGACAATATACCCCATCATATTTCTACTTTCATTTTCAGTGTATTTAACATGAGTCATGACTATATTTATAAATTAAGTACAGGTATATGTTGGTATTAATGTTATTTGAGAAACAGATGCATTTCTTGAGTTTTAAAAGTTTACCTCTGCTTAATACACTTAGATAAATATTTAGCTTCTTTAATAAAGAATTTTAAAAAAGTAATGAAACAAATTATGCAAAATTGTTAATTCAAAATTTCAAAATAAAACAACTAATAAATCCCTTCAAGAAATGTATCAGTTAAAGTGGAAGTGTCATATCATCATTTTTTCCAGTAGTCCTGCTGAATAATGACAAGATTTTAAATCAACAACCTACTTTACAATTGCAAGGATTCCATAAAATATAACATTGAGCATATATAAATTGCCTTGAATAAATCAATCAAACATGTACAGGATTGTAGAAACAATATGTTTATCTGTCCTCGGCTAGTAATAAGAACAATATATTGACTTGTAATTTTGATATTCAATGATTATTTGCCCTTGACTTGTAATTTTGATATTAAATTATTATCTGCCCTTGACTCGTAATTTGAACAATTATCTGCCCTTGACTAAAAATTTTGATATTAAATGATTATCTGCCCTTGGTTTTGTAATTTAGATATAAGATGATTATCTGTCCTTGGTTTGTAATTTTGATATTAAATGATTATCTGCCCTTGGTTTGTAATTTTGATATTCAATGATTATCTGCCCTTGGTTTGTAATTTTGATATTCAATGATTATCTGCCCTTGGTTTGTAATTTTGATATTCAATGATTATCTGCCCTTGGTTTGTAATTTTGATATTCAATGATTATCTGCCCTTGGTTTGTAATTTTGATATTCAATGATTATCTGCCCTTGGTTTGTAATTTTGATATTCAATGATTATCTGCCCTTGGTTTGTAATTTTGATATTCAATGATTATCTGCCCTTGGTTTGTAATTTTGATATTCAATGATTATCTGCCCTTGGTTTGTAATTCAGAAATTCAATGATTATCTGCCCTTGGTTTGTAATTTTGATATTCAATGATTATATGCCCTTGGCTTATAATTAAGATAAGATGATTATCTGGCCTTGACCTTTTAACCATGATATATGAACTATTTTTCTTTGCAATATAGATGCCAGTTTGGCAATACAGATGAAAATATCCACCTTAAAAAAGATAATGATCCATAATCTGAGTGTGACTATAGACAACTTGCATTAAATTAAAAATGGAAAAGAAATCATGTAGTCATCTACATTTATGTATGTGCACTTTGTAAAAGTGGAATATATTACTATAATATTTATAGTAGATAAATAGTTCAGTTAAGTTTAATGTAGTTTAACATTGCATGTGGTAATGGATAACTTGCTTGACCCTATATTAAAATGCTGGTTTTAAGGCAGCCACATTATAACTAATATACTATTATACAAATTCAGCCTTTACAATACCACTGCATGATGATTTTTTTTACAGCATACAAGGTGACTTACTGCAGATCACTGTTAACTGTATCCCTGATATTCTAGGAGTTACTATCACTGCCGTTATATTCAACCGTGGACTATGTCATAGTGAAACTGAAGGCATTTCAGAGAGAAAAAACTGACTAATGACAGGTCTGTATGGAGGCTTTCTTTGACAATTACAGAGAACACCTAAGCACCTAGAGACAAAGATGTTGATCAAAGGACCAAACTACCAGTCTAAAATGTTGTCACACAGAGCCTTCAGTTTCACTATGACATAGTGTAGTGATGGATATAACAGCAGTGATAGTAACCTCTGGAATATCGAGGATGAGACGGATGTTACTAACGACAGTGATAGTAACCCCTGTAGTATTGAGGATGTGTGTAGTAACTTACATTCCTAACTTGTGTTTGCCTTATTACTAATATCTAAACCAAACTCCTCGTTTCAGTTCACACTATAAAAAGCTGAGAGGTTCTCACAAACATAAGAGGAAGAAAAGGTAAACATTGTAGCATGTGGTCATTGTTGTTATTTATAGTCCTGGTCACTTGTGATGAGTATTTTTTGTTTGCTTTTTATAGATATTTTTGTTTCAGCTCGGTAATTTCTTTTGGTTTTCTTTTATGATCTTCTGTGTGATACATATACTGTTATTTTTGTTACAGCTTTGTCATTTTAGTTTTTTTTTCTTTATAGCTTCTGTGATATTTACATTTTTGTTTTCAGCTTGGTAATTTCTTCTGGTTCTATCTTATATGTGATATAGGCACTCTTTTTCTTTTGATCTTTCATCATTAACATATTGTCATTTATTAATTTCAAAATAATTCTAACATTAAAATATTTTTTGTTAATCACATTTTGACTCTTTCAGATTTCTAATTGATTGAGAATTTATTTACATATTTTACCTATTTTGGTATTTTACATTTGTGATATATATATATATATTTTATTTTTTTTGTGTGTGTGTGTTCATCTAATTTCTATCATTTCATACTCATTTATCAGAAATTAAAATGGTACATCTCTCTTTCTTATTTGGCATTATAATCAGGATATTATTTACTATCTTCACAGTTTTACTTTGTGCTAATTCAGAGAACCTGTTTGATATAATTTATACAGAGATATAGTTAAAATACCATAGTGATTAGAGACTTGTACAGAGATACAGTTATAATACCATAATGATTAGAGACTTTTCCTATATCCAACCACTACCCCTCCATCTCTGGCTTGAACATTTGAAAACCATGTGTGGCAGTTGCGGGAGACTGACCAATGGTTGCTGGTTAATGCTTAATGAGGTGATCCGGATTTCCTTTACGTTCTAAATCTAGGTATATATACAAATGTTATTTAAATTAAATGACCCTGGCTGTTAATTAACGGTTAAACAAAATTAACCTTTAATAATGATAAGCCCAAACTTTATTTACCACAGGCTGTTAATTAACCGTTAAACAAAATTAACCTTTAATAATAATAAGCCCAAACTTAATTTACCACAGGCTGTTAATTAACCGTTAAACAAAATTAACCTTTAATAATGATAATCCCAAACTTTATTTACCACAGGCTGTTAATTAACCGTTAAACAAAATTAACCTTTAATAATAATAAGCCCAAACTTTATTTACCACAGGCTGTTAATTAACCGTTAAACAAAATCAACCTTTGGTAATGATAAGCCCAAACTTTGTTTACCACAGGCTGTTAATTAACCGTTAAACAAAATTAACCTTTAATAATAATAAGCACCTACCCAACAGAGAGAGATAGTGTCTAATTATGTTTTTTTTCATCTTAATTCACATTCCTCTCTGTACTCTGACTTGGTGTGTGTGATGTGAACATTTCATCTGTTTGTAAATGTCTGTCTTGCCTTGCTGCACGATGATGACCGTAAAGCCTTTGGCCTGTGATGTCACTGAAGGTCTCAATTTATCCATGTTTGATGAACAAAGGGACTGTTTAATGATGACAAAATAGAATTTGTTGTCAATTTAAAAGAAACATATTAAAACATTTATAAAACTTGATCTGAAAACATGAGCAGGTCAGGGCAATTCATCAGGCTCGTCGAAAAATGAAAAACCATTAATTGTTTTGTGAGTTGACAGTTTGATTAAAGGTACCAGGCTGACCAAGCTGATGCCAAGCGATTTCCCAATGGTCGAAGTGAAAATCAATTAACAACCAGTATTATTTAAGATGGCAGAATAATACACCTCACAAGTCCAAGGAAATGCTTCATGGCTAAGTGGTTCTTGATATATCAAGATATAACCAAAAACCCTCCACCCCTGGATCCAGAGTTCAGATCACATGTGTAAACAGTTGCAAGGTACTGCGTGCTTGTCAATGGTTTTTCTCTGAGTCCTCTTGGCTTTCCTCTATCCAATTATACCTTGCATGCACTTATAATTAGCCCTGGTTGTTAACAGGAATGTTAAATCAAATTTAACCAAAGCTGAAATTTCAAAAAATGGCTGCAGCTAATAATATGCAGACATTTTCAGACACAAACATTATTAGACAGGCATAAAACTAAATTGTATGTAGACATTTTACAAATTCCAGAATTTAAACTAAGAAATGCAAATTTTAAAGGCTAAAACGAATAGTCAGTTTAAATAGAGTTTCACCTACTTGGGGACGAATTATAAACATTGGCCCTAAACCTACCACAGTGTAGCTACCAACGTTCAAAACGATGCCCTAAATCTACACAGTGTAGCTACATGCCAATAAACGATGCCCTAAATCTACCACAGTGTTGCTACCAAACGCTTCAAAAAGATGGCCCTCTAAATGCTACCACAGTGTAGCTTAACCAAACGCTTCAAAACGATGGCCCTAAACCTACCCAGTGTAGCTACCAAACGCTTCAAAACGATGGCCCTAAACCTACCACAGTGTAGCTACCAAACGCTTCAAAACGATGGCCCTAAATCTACCAGCAGTGTAGCTTACCAAACGCTTCAAAACGATGGCCCTAATCTACCAAGTGTAGCTACCAAACGCTTCAAAACGATGGCCTCGTAAACCTACGCACAGTGGTAGCTACCAAACGCTTCAAAACGATGGCCCTAAATCTACCACAGTGTAGCTACAACGCTTCAAACGATGGCCCTAAACCTAACACAGTGTAGCTACCAAACGCTTCAAAAGATGGCCCTAAACCTACCAACAGTGTTAGCTACCAACACGCTTCAAAACGATGGCCCTAAATCTACCACAGTGTAGCTACCAAAACGCTTCAAAACGATGGCCCTAAATATACACAGCGTGTAGCTACCAAACGCTTCAAAACGATGGCCTAAACCTACCACAGTGTAGCTACCAAACCGCTTCAAAACGATGGCCCTAAATCTACCACAGTGTAGCTCCAAACGCTTCAAAACGATGGCCCTAAACTACCACAGTGTAGCTACCAAACGCTTCAAAACGATGGCCTAAACCTACCACAGTGTAGCTACCAAACGCTTCAAAACGATGGCCTAATCTACCACAGTGTAAGCTACCAAACGCTTCAAAACGATGGCCCTAAATCTACCACAGTTAGCTACCAAACGCTTCAAAACGATGGCCCTAAACCTACCACAGTGTAGCTACCAACGCTTCAAAACGATGGCCCTAAATCTACCACAGTGTAGCTACCAAACGCTTCAAAACGATGGCCCTAAACCTACCACAGTTGTAGCTACCAAAACGCTTCAAAACGAATGGCCCTAAACCTACCACAGTGTAGCTACCAAACGCTTCAAAACGATGGCCGTAAATCTACCACAGTGTAGCTACCAAACGCTTCAAAACGATGGCCGTAAACCTACCACAGTGTAGCTACCAAACGCTTCAAAACGATGGCCCTAAATCTACCACAGTGTAGCTACCAAACGCTTCAAAACGATGGCCCTAAATCTACCACAGTGTAGCTACCAAACGCTTCAAAACGATGGCCCTAAATCTACCACAGTGTAGCTACCAAACGCTTCAAAACGATGGCCCTAAACCTACCACAGTGTAGCTACCAAACGCTTCAAAACGATGGCCCTAAACCTACCCCAGTGTAGCTACCAAACGCTTCAAAACGATGGCCCTAAATCTACCACAGTGTAGCTACCAAACGCTTCAAAACGATGCCCTAAATTTTACCACAGTGTAGCTACCAAACGCTTCAAAACGATGGCCTAAACCTACCACAGTGTAGCTAGCAAAACGCTTCAAAACGATGGCCCTAAATCTACCACAGTGTGCTACCAAACGCTTTCAAAACGATGGCCCTAAATCTACATAGTGTTGTAGCCAAACAGTTCTGTTTCTATTCCTAGAGATATTAGTGGCTTGAAATACAGTATAGATAGAAGAATTGTTGTAAAGTCTGTCGGTTATAGACACCAACACTCTGGTGTGACGTCAGAATCATATTCTACAGAGAGTTGTAGGAGACGATAAATAATTACGTTAACAACAAATTATTCGGTGCACACTCCAGAAGTGATCTTTTTTTCAGTTAAACAGGTGTTCAGCACAGTGTCACTTAATGACATTAGCTATCAAGTTTGTCGACAGTAAAACCTGTCTTTAGAGACCACCTCTGTATAAAGACAACCTTCTTAATCAGACCACTTTCTTGGACCACTATATGGGTTATTCAACAAATTTGACCTGTGTTAAAAGACCACTTGGCTATATAGAGTATTTCTTCTTTGTCTCTAGGTGTTTATTAATTATCAAAGCTTAATTTTTGTTTTTTTAACGGTTAATTAACAGCCTGTGGTAAATAAAGTTTGGGCTTATTATTAATTAAAGGTTTAATTTTGTTTAACAGTTTAATTAACAGCCTGTGGTAAATAAAGTTTGGCTTATCATTATTAAAGGTTAATTTTGTTTAACGGTTAATTAACAGCCTGTGGTAATATAAGTTTGGGCTTATCATTATTAAAGGTTAATTTGTTTAACGGTTAATTAACAGGCCTGTGTAAATAAAGTTTGGGGCTTATCATTATTAAAGGTTAATTTTGTTTAACGGTTAATTAACGGCCTGTGGTAAATAAAGTTTGG
>SAYR01016830.1:192510-241397 GCA_004382745.1 Argopecten irradians irradians | reverse complement strand
ATAATGATAAGCCCAAACTTTATTTACCACAGGCTGTTAATTAACTGTTAAACAAAATTAACCTTTAATAATAATAAGCCCAAACTTTATTTACCACAGGCTGTTAATTAACCGTTAAACAAAATTAACCTTTGATAATAATAAACACCTAGAGACAAAGAAGAAATACTCTATATAGCCAAGTGGTCTTTTAACACAGGTCAAATTTGTTGAATAACCCATATAGTGGTCCAAGAAAGTGGTCTGATTAAGAAGGTTGTCTTTATACAGAGGTGATCTCTAAAGACAGGTTTTACTGTCGACAAACTTGATAGCTAATGTCATTAAAGTGACACTGTGCCGAACACCTGTTTAACTGAAGAAAAAGATCACTTCTGGATGTGCACCAATAATTTGTTGTTAACGTGATTATTTATCGTCTCCTACAACTCTCTGTAGAATATGATTCTGACGTCACACCAGAGTGTTGGTGTCTATAACCGACAGACTTTACAACATTCTTGCTATCTATACTGTATTTCAAGCCACTAATATCTCTAGGAATAGAAACAGAACTGTTTGGCTACAACACTATGGTAGATTTAGGGCCATCGTTTTGAAGCATTTGGTAGCTACACTGTGGTAGATTTAGGGCCATCGTTTTGAAGCGTTTGATAGCTACACTGTGGTAGGTTTAAGGCCATCGTTTTGAAGCGTTTGGTAGCTACACTGTGGTAAATTTAGGGCCATCGTTTTGAAGCGTTTGGTAGCTACACTGTGGTAGATTTAGGGCCATCGTTTTAAAGCGTTTGGTAGCTACACTGTGGTAGGTTTAGGGCCATCGTTTTGAAGCGTTTGGTAGCTACACTGTGGTAGATTTACGGCCATCGTTTTGAAGCGTTTGGTAGCTACACTGTGGTAGGTTTAGGGCCATCGTTTTGAAGCGTTTGGTAGCTACACTGTGGTAGATTTAGGGCCATCGTTTTGAAGCGTTTGGTAGCTACACTGTGGTAGATTTAGGGCCATCGTTTTGAAGCGTTTGGTAGCTACACTGTGGTAGGTTTAGGGCCATCGTTTTGAAGCGTTTGGTAGCTACACTGTGGTAGATTTAGGGCCATCTTTTTGAAGCGTTTGGTAGCTACACTGTGGTAGATTTAGGGCCATCGTTTTGAAACGTTTGGTAGCTACACTGTGGTAGGTTTAGGGCCAATGTTTATAATTCGTCCCCAAGTAGGTGAAACTCTATTTAAACTGACTATTCGTTTTAGCTTTAAAATTTGCATTTCTGAGTTTAAATTCTGGAATTTGTTAAAATGTCTACATACAATTTAGTTTTATGCCTTCTAATAATGTTTGTGTCTGAAAATGTCTGCATATTATTAGCTGCAGCCATTTTTTGAAATTTCAGCTTTTGGTTAAATTTGTTTAACATCCTGTTAACAACCAGGCTAATTTAAGTGCATGCAAGGTATAATTGGTAGAGGAAAGCCAGAGAACTCAGAGAAAAACCATTGACAAGCACGCAGTACCTTGCAACTGTTTCACATGTGATCTGAACTCTGGATCCAGGGGTGGAGGGTTTTTGGTTATATCTTTGATATATCAAGAACCACTTAGCCATGAAGCATTTCCTTGGACTTGTGAGGTGTATTATTCTACCATCTTAAATAATACTGGTTGTTAATTGATTTTCACTTCGACCATTGGGAAATCGCTTGGCATCAGCTTGGTCAGGCCTCGGTACCTTTAATCAAACTGTCAACTCACAAAACAATTAATGGTTTTTCATTTTTCGACGAGCCTGATGAATTGCCTGACCTGCTCATGTTTTCAGAACAAGTTTTATAAATGTTTTAATATGTTTCATTTTAAATTGACAACAAATTCTATTTTGTCATCATTAAACAGTCCCTTTGTTCATCAAACATGGATAAATTGAGACCTTCAGTGACATCACAGGCCAAAGGCTGTACGGTCATCATCGTGGCAGCAAGGCAAGACAGACATTTACAAACAGATGAAATGTTCACATCACACACACCAAGTCAGAGTACAGAGAGGAATGTGAATTAAGATGAAAAAACATAATTAGACATTTTGACCACGTAGAATGGACTAACATCAATACCAAAAATAGAAATCACCATCTGATTAGTCTCTAAAGGAGAAAAATCAAATCCCCAACCAAGACAAACCAAGAAGAAAATAAAACATATATATATCCCATGAAAAAAGGAAACTTACATAATGGCCTGATAGAAAACACAACATTCAATAGGAAGAAAATAAAAGCACAAAAAAAATCCTGATCACAAAAAGAAACAATAATGGCAACTAAGAAAAGAAATTTCAAGATTTATCTAAAAACAATACACATAAATATATAACTGCAAAAGGGACATCTCAACTAAAAAAATAAAAATAGGTGTAATATTTTACTATTGATATATCAATAAAAGGGTAAGCAAAGAGCAAAAATAATGTTCACATGCATTAAATACTGTATGCACAAAGGGAAATACAAAAACAATTGTTCAATGGATACACAAGATAAACTAAATAAAAAAGCAATGTCTATTATCTGGGATAAATGTTTTCAAATACACAAAGGACTTGCCATGGACAAATCTATGGTTAATGTATAGAGTGTACTTTTAACATCAGAAGGGAGAAACATGACTATTAAAACAAGAAATACAGTAACAAAATGATGGTAACATGATTACAATGGAACTAGAGAGCATTATAGACACTAATAGGAAGAAAATATGTATTTTTGAGTCAGGTACTTGGTTAATGATTAGGTCTTTTATCTTAATTGCTGGTTGCAATTGCTGCTCATGTATTTAAACAACACTTAAAGATTTAGTTAAAATATCAAATATGTACTTTAACTGTTAATGTGTGACAGCTCTCAATTTAAACATGATAATTATGGCACAGAAAGACCCAAATAATCCAATCAGCTAAATTATCTCCAACATTGTAGCTGATTGATGTTGAATGTTTGGATAACGAGAGAATTAGCGCCCCCTATAAACTAAGCACAGGGGAGATCACCCTCATTTTGTTGGTACTGATTTTATGGCAATTGGACATTACCATAGTAACTTTAGGCCAGCATCAGGGTGAAAGGTACACATCACCTTTATTTAACAGATTTTAACTCTTTCACCCCTGTACGCACATTAGACTCTTCTAAATCAAACACTAGATCAGTCTATAATGAAATTTCGGGGGTGAATGAACTATAACCAGTCAATGTAAAGTATATAATACAACAGTTATCCATGTCAACATAATGTCATGACTGCAATATTCCATTGTACCCTTCAAATCCCTGTGGAGTCATGGAGAAGTGGAAGGAAACATCTTTGACAAGGGATAAATATTTTGAATTGATAATGACAGAGGTGTACTATTGCCTAACTCCTTGATCCCAGTATGGAACCAAGCATACTATATGTCTTTATGACAGCTGAAATGCTGTGATTTGTAGGAAAGATTTTATGCTTGATGGCCATGTAGACCAGCGGTAAGTGATTATCACAATTGATATTGTGATAATCACTATCATCATGGCTATCAAAAGTATAGCTTAGAGAAGATTTGAGAACACGGATCATCAAGTGGGCTTGAAAGATACGAGATCTAGGGAGATATTATAGTAAAGCTGAGAAAGTCTTATCAACAACTTAGGGTCTGGTGGCTAGTCTGGGGTTCGAGGATACCTATTGGACTGACAGAATCATCTGATTGTCAAAAGACTTCTACAGGAGGCAGATGACCAAGAAATATACGACTGTCGTCAGAGGAGCACCCAACTGGTGTTACATAGAATATCGTCCTACTGGAGTCAGAGAACCATCCTACTTGTGTTACATAGAATATCATCCTGAAGGAATCATTTTATTGTAGTCATTCTGAAAGAACATCCTATACTGCAGTCGATGAGGAGCATTCCACATTTTCGATGTCACAATTAGAATTCATTTGAACACATTTTCCTTTGAGAGTTAGATGCATCTGTGTCTTTATTGGAGGCGTTTGTTGTAGTAAAACTCTGTCTCGCCCACTTGAACACCGCTTTGGATGAAAGCAATGATATCATGGATCAGTGGTCAATGCTTCATTGATACCTTCAACAGAGTTTGATTACATCACTGATATGTTGATTTGGAATCAGAGCACAACATTGTTGCTCTTAAAATGCTGTTACTTTTAGACCTTGAACTTTATCCAGTTTACATTGATTTGCAAACAAGTTAGATAACTGATGCAAATTTCTTTCGATGGCCCGGTTGCAAGCGTGCAAAGGGGTTTTTGAGTGGGAGGAAGCTATTGTGCCCGAGAAAAAACCATTTTTTTCCATGTCCATTCTGTGGATTAAACCCTGCCGGCTAGGTGAAAGGCGATTTGAACAGAAAGTTCATGGTCTGTGCTATTTTTATTTCACAACAGTTCCCATGCATATATTCAGCAGGGTTAAGTTTGTTTTATTTATATTTCATCCATACGTTAATACAGACTGCTAGTCAACAAACATCTTTTCAAACATTTTTCTGCCATAACCAACAAAAATTACATTATACAAGTAAAAATGTAAACATAATAAGTTTGGCTAGGTCATTTATAGTTCAAAAATTCATATTGATTACAGGCTTGCACAATGATGAATTCATTTTCAAAATAAAAGTTTTCTCAAGACATCAGCAGAAATGAATTCATGAAATTATATTTTAGTGAAACATTTCTAAATGTGCTAAAATTATTTTAATTCAATGTATTACAATTATTGCTACATCCACAATATATACGTTTGCGGTATACATTATGTATTTTCTAGTAATTCTGTTTCATTGTATTAATTTATATGTTATATATTCTAGTTGTTGTTGCATGTTAATATATTTTGTTTGTAATATGTATATATTTATACATGTCACAGTTTGGTATTCAAGGACGTCTGAATTTTCTATTCGTAAAATCAATTCATTTAATGCTCTTACCCTGTGTCTTCTTTAAAAACACTCGCAAATTAAGTTACAATTGTAATCTTTAATCAATTACAAATTTATTTAGAAGACTCTGAAACAATGTCAGCGATTTTTCATCAAACTCTTGATAGGAAAAGTTGTATTTATTCAAAATTTTTATTTTAAACATAATCTGAAACATTGTCAACGTTTGTTTTATCAATTATTTGAGAGCAAAACTTATTTTTAGTACATCTAACCCGAAGGGTCAGGATGACCTATAGTCATCATGTTTAGTCCCTCGTCCGCCGTGTGTAAATTTTTCACGTTTTGAACTTCTTCTCAAATTCTACTATTGGGATTTAGCTGAAACTTGCATGAAATAATCCTGACATGGTCCCAACAAAGTGTTGTTATTTTTCGGTTGATCCGAAATCCAAGATGGTCGCCACCGCCGCCATCTTGAAAACAAAATTTGATGGCTGTCACAGCCGCCATCTTGAAAACACAATTTGAGCTTCTTCTCAAGTTTTACCTGGCTGATATTGGCTGAAATGATCATGACATTATCTTGACAAAGTATTGTTACATCTCTGGTTTATCCCAAATCGAAGATGGCTACAGTACCATGACACCATATTTACCTTGGGCCTCTTGTTATTACAGACAGTTAAAGCACCACAAACTTCAGATTATTTTAGGACATAAAAGGTGCGCAAAGTTATTACTGTCATTTATATAATTGATACAGACGATGAGTGCTATTGAAAGTTATCGACGCGGTTTGAGTTGGTGTACTGAATTTAATACATACCTAGTAAAATATGCATATATATGTTAAATTGGGACTGATAATACCCAACAAACGCAGTAACAAAAGTACTCGATTTCTTATATTGGATTACGCAGTTTTACATATTCTTAAAAATGTTATTTGATCAAAAATTCAAAATTATCTTTAAAGATGCTCCGCCGCTGATGAATAAAGTTCAAAAGTTACTTGCTATACTCTATTACCATCATTGACACGTTTGAGCTTCTTATTTCGGTTCAAGATAACAATATTAAAAATAGTTAATTTCGACCCAAACAAATCCACGGCACGATGCTCTATATTGAATAAAGTACTGTTGCGCATGTCCCAAAAACACAATAAATTATTGTATATGTATTATTTTATATGTATTTTTGTGTTAATAAGACACATACAATATACAATTAAACATCATCTACTGTTCAGATAATGAGTATCGTTTATGCTCTGTTGGCGGTGGAGCATCTTTAATTAATGGCGTGTTTTTCCTTAGAATCATTGATAAATATATACATGTAGTGTTCAGTATGGATTGGTAATTTGACTTAACTACGTGTCGAGTAGAATTCTCCAAGGACTTCATACATAATCTTCTGTTTGTTGTTGATGCAAAGTATTTTATTGGAATACAAACAAAAATGAAAAGAAATAAAATCGAAACAGTCAATCAAATACAGATTCTGTAAAAAAAATCAGTTAAATACCCAATCTGGAAAGGATATAGATACACAAGGGGGTAGTTAGGACCTAGGGATTAATTATTCTAATTAAATTAGGATTATATATATACACTGTATAGCTGACAGCAAATCAATCAATCAAATACAATGAACAATATGGGATGATAGATTTCTGCGGAAGAGGAGAAAACAATGTATCAATAAATCTTAAGAGAATAACAATATGATTAGATTAATCTGATTTGATTTTGATATAGTTTGGTCCAGTTTTACGAAGAGTCCTTGTTACAGGTACCACACCGCCGACAAATGGGTTTTTTATCTATTGAAAACAGGAGCAAATTAATTTGGTTTTTTTCTTCAGTTACAAAAGTTACATAACCTTACACCATTACCACCATTGAAAAGTTTGAGCTTCTTATTTTACTTCAATATAAAAGTATGTAAAATAATTAATTGCCTCCCGCAAAAATTCCATGACACTATGTCCTAAATGGAATGAGTAACTTATTGTACAGACAACAGAAGCAAAACAAATTATTTTTTATGTATTTTTGTGTTAATTAGGCATATATAATTATACAGTACACGATTAAACATCAATTATTGTCCAAATGATAAATATTATTTATTCTTTGTCGGCGGTGGAGCATTTTTAACTTCTGTAATACTTTCTTATGGAAGGTTAAGGAGTTAAGTTAAATAAAAATATAGGTTACACAACTCGTGGTTTTTGGATATGAAATTCATTCCACACGTGTGAGTTATTTTTTAAAACTTACCAGGTACAAAAACACCAGCTTTAGCAAGTATCTTTTGTAACTTTTAAAAAATACGAGTTTAGAATAAATTCTATATCCAGCAAACACAAATTACTGTTTCTACCACAATTAAATCATTATACAAGAAGGCCAAAATACGATAACGTTATTTGCCGACGTATGCAAATAAGGTGTAGTGATATCATTTTAAGCAAACCGGTACTCATTAATGTTCAAAAATCTTAATTGCATAAGTATGTATAAATAACAAATCATTTTGATTATGAACAGCTATTCCAGGCATTTCTACTTGCCGAACGTCTTCTTTAAATCTAGATGATTTCTATAGGTATTTGAACAATAAAAATATCTTAGTCTCAAAGCTGTCTAGACAAAAACTTTCATTTTTCAAACATCTGATAGCTTGAGATTGCTGTTTAGAACTGCATGTGGATCTTGACATGATATATTTAAGAAAATTACATTTTAAGCAACAACTTTACTGCAAGCTCCATTACATGATATTGAAAAAGGCGAGTAAACATTGGTTCTTTATAGTTTCTTTCCCAGGAACCCTTTCCTGTCACTGTAAGTCGTTTATGCATTTTAAAGAAATACACTTTGAGGCCAAAAACATGTTGAATACATTGTTGAAGCCACGATATAAAGATCCCAGATTTAGTCGTGTTGGGGCAGCAGGCACAATTTTAACATCCTATTTGCGGTATAGGGGCTTGAGAATCTCACATGAAACAACCATATGTTTAGTTGACCGACTATAATTTTCATGGAGTATATGATCACCCAGATCCTATAACTTTAGGGTGTAATCATCTTAACGAGGTCATGTCAAGATCCTGGTGCAGTTCTAAATATCAATATCAAGATATCAAGTCGTTGAATAATGAAAGTATTTTTATCCGGGTTGCCGCGATATAAAGATACCAAATTCAGTTACCTTTTACGATCATACAGTGAGTAGTGTGCACAATTTCAACCTCCTACCCTCAGTGTAGATGTTGCTTGAGATCATGCTATGGACAGCACACATTCTGACATCCCATTTGCAGCACAGGAATTGCTTCAGATTTGCTTACAAAGCAATCTTAAATAACTTAAACAAACCTGCTTTAAACATTGAATAAGCAACAGAAGATGCTTAGTTGACAGATGAAATCAACAATTGAATATGACATCCCCATCACTCCACCACCCTGTCCATGTGATCGTGGGATGTAACCATGATAACCAGGTCTTTTAAGATCCACATGCAGCGCTTAACATCAAAATTAAGCTATCAGATTGTTGTAGAATCAACATTTTCAGTAAAATTATTTAAGTGTTTGATGTTAAAATGGAACTAGGTAACTGTGACCTACCTCTTCAATTTCATATCAGTTTTCGAAACTGAAATTCTCTTCATTTGCAAGCAAAAACTGCAAAAAAAAATATTCTGCCATAAGGACTTTAAAAATGAAAACATCAATTTTCACTCTATAACCATGAGCCCAGAAAAAATTGGATGTTCTAAATAATGCACAATATACAGCTGACCCATGATATTTTGGTCATCACCGAGTGTGCATAACATGGCCCAAAGTAAAACACCTCCTTTGATATAAAGTTCAATCCTTGAAAACATGTTTAAAAGAAACGTCCAAATACATGTATACCGGTACTGAAAAAAAACATTGACGAATACTTATATATACTTGAGTGTATATTTCGCTAAATTTTAGAATTTTAGTCATTTTAAATGAAATAAGGATTTGAAATTCTGTTGGTAAATTAAATCTTTAAAATTTGTTTGAATCGGACGTTTTTATATTTTTATCTGGCTTTTTATGGTATATATGCCAGTTTTGTGGGGAAATGACATGTTTTATTTATTTTAATGTGACGAAAACATAGCCGAAGGGCTTTTAGTCCATGTGTATACATACTTAATCATCTATTTCGATACTGATCATGCTTTCTTCATTAAATGTGTAGTTTTATTGCGCAGTACTTGATTAGTCTGGCCAGCACGTGGCTCGGCTGAGAAAGTCATAAGGGATTCCGACCGATATTGGTTAATTAACATCTGAAATTCTCATTTGACTTAATTAACCCCCAAATTAAACAACAACACCAGATGTACCGTCAATACCTTGGCACTGTTCCTAAATATCATAAAAAAGCCACCAAGTATCCACAAGAAAACTGTATGAAATGTTACCCGAATTCACGAGAGAGATTCACTCACAATGAAATGTAGGCGGACAGGCACAACGTTTTTGCAAACTTAACAAATAATTTATTTGGTACGTATCGCCGAAAAAAACATTGTAGTACGATAGTCAAGAACGATTGCCATCTTATCAGTGTTCTACAACTGTAGACAATGCAAGGTATATTCCTATTGTTTCATTTCCGGCGATATTTTTTTTATTGATTTCTAGTACATAGTTACCGATACAACATACATGTGATTCTTATCCTCAAAATTCTATAGCTTTCGTCACTGTGGCCAGGAGAATAAGAGATATGATAGAAAAAATGTAATTTGCTGTTTGCGTGTCATCTTTGGTAGTAATCTAAATGAATTCAAGTTTCCGCAGGTTGTACGTTAGCCGATTGTCCTCAGGCATGCAGAAGATACTGTCGCTGATGATCGATAGGGCCAGTTCTTTAATTCTCGGACTGATGGCGTGCGATGAACCTCGGAAATTAAACTTGCATGAACATACAGGTGTCAAGTTGATTTGGAATGAAAAAATGGCCGACAAAATCTATTGATACAGATTTGATCCGGCTGATAATGCTAGCTGTAAAACATTCCCTGGTCACATTCACTCAGGGCTGTATTGATAAAATAGATTCAGTCGTGTATCACCAAGTTATGAGTGGCTGGCTTTACAATTAATTGCATTGACTATTAACTTTGATAACCCAGCTCCAATTGCAATTCCAATCGTAACTTTCCTTATTCATTGCTATACATTAATCCTGAAATATGTTTTAAGGTTATTGTTAAATAACGTGTGCATTAATCAGACACGAGACATTATAATTGTCGAATTAACAGTCAAACAAACATACAATTATACTTTATATCTTATCCAAAAATTTGGTATCAAGTATTTATGCCAACGAC
This sequence comes from Argopecten irradians irradians, assembly GCA_004382745.1. Classification (NCBI taxonomy): domain Eukaryota; kingdom Metazoa; phylum Mollusca; class Bivalvia; order Pectinida; family Pectinidae; genus Argopecten; species Argopecten irradians. The sequence goes on along the minus strand of SAYR01016830.1, from coordinate 231,051 downwards.
CCAGTTTCACGAACACAAACTTCCTTAACTTAATGGAATTCTTTAGCTTCAAATTCCCCATAGGAAAACATTACAGAAGGGACCTCATGTTAATGTGGGAACTTTCCTTAACTTGTGTCATGCTTTCCTATGGGAAATCTTCAGCTCGGAATTAGGAATGTTCCTGAAACTGGTCCCAGATCTTTTGTTACTTTAAAAGAATCTTTGTTGTATTCTTAAATTGTCCATCAACAATTTTTTTTATTATCCATCTATGATTATATATAGCCTCCTATGTTGAAGAAATATCTGAGACTAAATCAATTTATTTTGCTCTCATTTTGGATGCATAAGGAGAGAAAAGGTTTGTATTAATGATATATAATATTGGATCTGCAAATTTGCTCAAATAATTAACCTCCAGGAATTTTTAGGATAAAATTGAAACATTATTTAAAATATAAATATACTGCTGTAACATGGATTCTTTTAATCTGATACTTGATTAAGCAACATTATTATCAAGAGTTATTACCCTTTTCTAAAAAAAGGGGGAAAAAATCTTCATTATTTATGTTAATTATTAATTATATAAAAAAAATAATATGGAGTATTAAGATACCTGGACTATGATGTGTAATAACACGCGTGGATTTTTATATTCCTTCTGCATGACCTTGAAGAGTTATCATTCGGGTAAGTATAGAATGGATCGATCAACAAATAAACTTTCTACCACAGCCAATGTATTTAATACAGCCGATTTTGTATGGCTCCTAAACTTAACGACTCTGATAAAACAAACATGTTATACTGTCACTTTTCAGATTATCGGAGACTGCAAATTTAAGAACCTTTATTTTTTTTATTTTTAATTCATTTCTGTAGATGTTTTAATTCTGTTAGTCATTCACCCCCCGAAACACATTTGGGCTCTTCTTATTCAATGGCTGGAACAGTCTATTATAAATTTCCAGGAGGTGATTGAGTTGAAATAACAATGTGATTGATTTTGTTTTAGTTTTTTAACTTGTAGTCAAGGTTTCTCTAAGGATTATTTTATGTATGTATGCGGGACATATAGGTGGCACCCATACGTTTCAACTTAGACCCAAGGTCAATTTAAAAAGAATATTCACTTAATTAAAATTTATTACTCTGTAGACAAAACTGTAACTCACTCACCCCTAAAATTTCATAATGGACTGGTCTAGAAGAGTCTAAATGTGTCTTCAGGGGTGAATTAGTTGATTCGTAAATCTACTGTCATGGGTCCCACACGCACCCCTGTAATTTTGTAATGTGCCATTCCAGCCGTAGAGTTAGAAGGATTCAATGGTGTTATTGGGTTGACCAGCTTTAAAAGAAATTCCTACGAATCAATAGTTTAGAATGGAGAGATTCGTAAATGCAACAAATATAAGTATTATCATAATACAATAGATAACAGACCTTGGAAATGTACAGTCACATTTTGTCGTACTGAACATTGATTTTATTGAGAGTAAATGAGATTAAAACAGAAGAAAATGAGGCGCATTTCCTACACAGTGATAGTGTAACTTAACTGACCCAGCAATTTCCCCATGAAAGTAGTCTGCATTCCCTGTACACACATCTATACTCTAACAGAAATTAAATTATTCTCTTTGTTCCATAGAAACCACTATCAACCTTAAACATATATTGTACAACTGATCAAGGTTAAAGCCAGCATTTAAGGATGGGATTTTTTTTATTTTCTTTTATTTCTTTTTACTTACACAGGAAGATTTTTCTTTTGCTTTTTTATAGTGAGTCGTCACATTCTCAGAAAAGGTCCAAGAAACGGCGCCGGCGACGTTCACCCAGTTCAAGTTCCGAGAGCAGATCTGCTAGCCCATCAGATAGCGACAGGTAGGCTTGATTTCCTTTAGCCAAGTCATTTCCCCTACCTGTAATGATATTGTCTTCCCTCATCACAAGAATTCTTGTTTAGCCTGTCAGTTTGACCTTTCTTTTTCTCAGTATTTGGTGCATGGATATCAAATCGACTAGATATCTAGTGTTTCAGAATAACCCTATGTAGCAGAAGCAACCGTGAAGCTGCATGCGTATAACTTCCAGGGAAACAATACCATATATCATAATGAATGAAGGCGACAAAATATTGAATCCTGATTTAAATCCGCATATCCTACCACAATCATCGTTAATGTAAAGCTAAAAAAAGTTGTAATGCGACGAAGTGCAATCTACCCAAGACAGTTAGATGTCAGATATGGTCAGTTCCTCTCATTGTCCTACTTTGCCACAAAGCACGATATATTCTATTCAAATTCTAGAGGATGTTTACATGATTTTGTTTGAATTGAAAATCTAAGTCATCACATGTATCTGTGACTAGCATTTTTCCATTGCCGCAAGAACTTTGACATACTGATGGTTTCATAAACACATGCCTTAATTCATTACCATAGATATATTGTATTCTCTTGATTTCTGATACATGCTATTTTGTCTTTCTTTTGTGATTTGTGGCCGCTGTTCTGAATTTACCCTTGTCCTCCCCAAGTGACTAGATCACTGTTAGCAATCAATATATATATATTCCCGGGTGGAACAGTACAATACCGTTATTAGATACAAAAGGTGAAATATATTCCCTGGTATCTTACACCCATACATCTATTTCTCTGACCTTCCAACCATCTTTGCAACGCCCACACACTTCTGATCTTTATTCAATATGTTCCGCCTATGTGACTAAACCTATTTCAAGGCTTTATCTCAATAAATCCCCTTATAGAAGACCTGGTTGTACAATAATAATACACACGCTTGTCTTTTACAAGGCTGAGTTATAGAGAGATTTCTTTATCTTATATACACGAATATCAAAAGATAAAGGTATTTTACCTGTCTGGTTCTTTTGGTTTATGCTGAAACTTTTTAATCTGAATTCTGTACTTTGAAAATGGTTCTGAGTCAAATGAGCCATTGGTAGAGCATCTGGCCTAGAGTTCAAGTGTTTCAGGTTTGAATTCTTATCTGTCCATGTTTCTTCTGCTCCTATATCATTTGCTGCCAACTAGAATTGTTTGAAGTGTTGTGAATAATTTTAAGGGGTTACATTGAACCTAGGCTTTTATTTGTTCATTCAATTTTCGGAACAAAGACAACATTAAAAGGAAGTGTAATGCCGATGAGTCAGTTTCATTTTGCTCCAAATAGCTTAAAGAATTTCTCAATTTTAAATTCTTCATCGCAAAGCATTACTAGCTTAAGGGAAAATCTCAAGAAACTTTCTCTCACATCTGCAATGCTTTCCTATGGAAACTTGTAAGTTAGGAAGTTCCTGAAAGTTAGGGAATCTTGATAAAACTAGGCTCACCGGTAACTAATCAATTTGAAGATTGTAGGGTTCAGATATCCAGAGTTTGAACCTAAGTCAAGCAGTGCATTTCCCCTTGAACAGTATCAGCAATGGAAATAGAGTGATAACATTCTTGTGTATTACAATTTAGCTGGTTGTGAAAAGTGAGAGAAAATTCAATAAATATAGCAGTAACTGTGACCTCTGAACTTTTGAGAACTCTGGAGTAATGCTCATATACTTACCATTGACATTCACCGAAGAACACTCTTACACAAGATGACAACTGGGAGATCAGTTAGCTGTATGACTGATGGGAGAATGTGGTGTAGTATAGTCGTTATTTAGACATTAATGAATGATATATATAGAAAATATCTAGTGATCGGATTCCACTAGGTGAAACCTAGAATAAGGCCTACCAAGGATTTTTGTCAAAATTGGAAGACGTTTTCCCCACCTTGTCATTGTCAATAGTGACCACCTGTAACTGATGGTTAATGGTTGATCAGAACAAATTAAAAAGTTATGTCCATGTACATGTATTTGAACATACAGTCATCCACTTACAGTCGAATGAGTAATGTATACATGGGAATAAGTGGAACTGTGCATGGAAATGAATACTTTCCACGGTATTAAGTATGATTTAAAATCCAATTACTTTTTATGTACTTGAAAATCAGAGGATGATTAATCGCTGGCAACCTGGCCTAGAATTCAGAAGTTCCAGGTTTGAATCCTGATCTGTATTCTTTCTGCTCCTACAACATTTGCTGTCAACCTGAAATGCTTGAAATGTTGTGGATACTAAGGGGTTACATTGAATATAGCTTTTTATAAGTTCATTAATTTTTTGGAACAAAGACAATAATAAGAAGGAGTGTAACGGTTTTAGATCTGATACATTGTTCGCAACCAGGCTTCAGACGTTGAGCCAGTTTCATCATTGTTCCTAATATCTTTAAGTAACTTCTTGATTTTAAATTCTTCATCGCAAAGCATTACAAAGTTTAAAAAAACAATCTTAAGTTAGAGGACTTCTGCAATGCTTTCCAAAAGAGAAATTTAAGGAAAGGAATTCAAAAAAATGTTATTGAAACTTACACAAATAACTGATCAATTGGCAGGTATTAGGGTACAGATGTAAATTAAGTTTTTACCACAGTCTAGCAGTCCATTTTTAGTGTGAGCAATATAAATTGAATGATTGCATTCTTGTGTATTATATCTTAGCTCCTATAAAAAGTTCAATAAATATAGATCGAAATGAACCCTTTAGAGCAATGCATCTCGAAAAAAATTGTATTTAATTCTTTCCTATTCGATTGGTGCGAAGTTTGTCAAATGACCATTAAAATATCCTGTTTCCTACTAAACTTGCACGGTCAGCTGTAAAATAATATTACATGTACTACATTTCTGTATATTATATCTAGCTCGTTGTGAAAAGTGAGAGAAAATTCAACAAGTAATTGATCTAACTGAGACCTTTTAGCTTCAAATACTTCTAGAGTAATACTCTTACCATTGATATTTAAGACCTTTGAACTCCAGAGAATTCTAGAGTAATACTCTTACCATTGATATTTAAGACCTTTGAACTCCAGAGAATTCTAGAGTAATACTCTTACCATTGATATTTACAGAGGAAGACATCTTACACTACATGATAGGTGGGAGTTAAGGTAGCTGTGTGATTGATGAGAAAATGTGATGTAGAATGTCCATCATATAGCCATTGTAGACAAAGTCAATTAATGATACCGGTATTTACGAAGTGATAGGATTCTATTAGGTAAAAACTAATTAAATAATACGTGGGATTTTTGTCAAAGTTGGAATATGTTTCCCCACCCAGACATAAGATTGCAAAAAAGTGACCACCTGTAGGTACTGACATACAAGCAATTGAATGATCTATGGGCGAGAAAAGATAGAGATGTGCATGTAAATGAATCCTTTCCAGGTCTTAGTATCAAAACATCTGGGATAAAAATATTTGGTAGTCAGAGAGAAATGAAGTCTGTTGCAAACTTTTGTCAAAATTGAATTACCTTTTATCCAACACGGGACCAAGAGATACCATCATATTTGTAAATGGAGAGATTTTCCTATCGTACAAAATATTATTTTCATTAGCGAATAATCCTCAATGCTTATGATTAGGAAAGTTTACTCCAATACAGCTTAGTTCAGATCATCCATGCCTGTTTAACAAAAAGAGAATTTCTTTCCATTGCTAAATAATTTTGGATTACCTTTTATCCAAAACGGGAGCAAAGAGCTACCTATCGTACAAAATATTATTTTTTCATTAGCGAATAATCCTCAATGCTTATGATTAGGAAAGTTAACTCCAATACAGCTTAGTTCAAATCATCCATGCCTGTTTAACAAAAAGAGAATTTCTTTCCATTGCTAAATAATTTATCCCTATACAGATTATTAAAAGGATTTATCTGTTCTATCTATGTGAGAGAGCTATCTCCTATACCATTTAGTCGAGACAGTTATCTCCCATAACAGTTAGTTGATAGAGTTATATCCCATACTGGTAACCTTTATTTCTTCTGTTTTTGAAAGTCTCAAATTTCTCTACTCCGACCCATTCCACCCCTTTCCTATCATATTTATTTTGGGAAATATCAGATGTTTGTATCACATCTCAACATATATAAGCATGAATTAATAACATATTCCCAGGGTGCCATCTCAACAAAAATCTGTACGATTTCTACAAACGATTTAACCCATTCACCCCTGTAGATACATTTGAACTCTTCTTTTTTCAAAGCATGGGGCATTCCATTATGACATTTAAGGGGTGAATTAGTTGTCAGGTATTGGTTCGATTTACTCTCAGTGATTTCTGTAAAACATACGTTAGAGTAGCTGTATGTGAAGATGATTATAGGTATACAATGGTCAGACGGACATTATCCATTTCCATTATCTGTGTACAACCAAGACTAATCAACTATAAAAAAAATCCGGAAAAACTACTGAAGGCAGCTAGTGGGGTGTGTTAAGGTTACATATAGAACTCAATATATGAGGACATGCTAGGTTAAGAAGAGGTAAGAAAGCCATAGTACTAAGAGCAAAACCACCAACCTAAAGTATGGTTAATGCCGACTAACTGCTTCACATTGGTTTCTTACTTACAACCTAAAGCTGGAGGGCTTGTGGTAATATATCACAAAGTAAAACTGTAGATACTGTTCTCTTTCTCTGGAAATTAACATTTTCAATTACTCAGAGAAAATACAAACGGTATATTTCGACTGTATTGCACAGTCTTCTTCGGCTGAATGTGTTTCTGAGACATGGTCAGTGTAGTGTCACGTGTAAATGGTCAGTCACACTTAAAGTGTTGTACATAAATGGTAGGTCAGTGAGTAGTTTAAAAGGCGGAGAAAAGCCAGAGTATCAAGAGAAAAGCCAACGACGTAAAGTAAAGTTAGCGTCTGACAAACTGCTTCTCGTGTGAGTTTCTAACATACCCTGTTAGTAGTAATGTATAAGAACATCATCTTAACCACTCAGCCACCATGGTTATATATTAACTAGTAGTTTGTTGAATATTTCGTTGAATGTTATTGGACAGTGCAACCCAGAGTTATCTGTCCTTGCAGGAGTTATCTACCTTTGCAGATATATTGATTTACCCGTCATGTATTTTCATAATAATATACGAGTTCCCTCAAGGACGAATACGTCTGTAATTTGCAAAGTTATATTCAAATCATGTTCTTACGTTCTAAATCGTTGATATTGTATAACAATGTGTCCTACATTTGTTACCATGATATTTTTTAGCATTTTGAAGCAGTTTTGTAATGGAAATTAAACTGCCAGTGTCAATAACTGTTACATTCATCATCAAAACCGCCTCTTAACCACTAGGATGATTAGCCACTGGAGGATTTTTAAAAAACCTACTTAATCATAATCAAATTTGAATTTGCTTTGAAGATTTTAATTTATAACTTAAAAGAGTAATTTACTTCAAAGAATGAAAATGAACTGAATCAATAATAACAAAATAATCTTGGAACTTATGTTGATTCACCCCTGAAATGTTCATAATGGACCGTCTGGTCTTTGACCAGGAAGAGTCCATTTGTGTTTTGATGGGATATTTATCATGTTGAATTAATGAAAAATCAGCTAAAAGTACTGAAACCTGATCGATATTTAGGAACAAATGCTTATAAATCAAAATTAGAAAATTGTGAAAATACTTTAACACAAATTTGTTAACATTGTCAGTATGATTTATGATAGCTGCATAATTTGTAAATAAAAACAAAATTGGTTTCCATGTCAATCTTTAAAATTTAATTGTGTGTGGTATCTGTTTTAACATAACAATTAATTTATATTGTCAGACCCTTACAACAGGTCTTATTTTTGCCAATGTTAATGATAAGGGCCTGGTAGTGAGTAGTGAAGAGAAAATTTCAGTCTGGAAACTGCAAATTTTGTTTGAATCCTGTTTTCTGTGTTTTCTGTTGCTGATTTTTTTTTTTTTTTTTTTTTTTTTTTGTCTTTGTTAGTTGCAATGTCGGGCATAATATCATTGACTCTACTTCCAAAATTAGATTTTCCTCATTAGACCCTCAGATACATTTAGACCCTCTTCAAGGTGTTAAACCCTGTTTAACCAGTGATCATTTGCTGGTTTGACCAGATTCAATTTATCGAAATCATGCACAACGAGTCCTTTTAGATATCATCATGAAAATATCGGTTACAAATTCTACCATGCAAATATGACAAAAATGAAAGCATTTCAATCATCACAAATACTCCTATTACATACTTTTAAGAACAGTGAAATGAAGACTTGTTTTGAGAAGAAAAATCCGGGCCAAACCTACAGATTTGATACACTGAAAGCCATATTTAACATTTTTTCTTAGAAACAATATTCCTACTATTTTCAGATGACATTTTAACAATTAATATGGGTACATTTGCATGATATAATCTACAACATTAATCTAAGACCTCTTTATGAAATATCTTGTTTCTAAAATCTGATACGAATAACATAATATTTAGTTATCGGATTGATATTTTCCATTCCCCTTGCAGAATTCTTTTATTTATTTATTTATTTTCATTTTTATGATATTTTGCTAAAATGATAGCATCTCTTTCTGGGTTGGAATTTGTTGGCAATTTTAAGAGTCCTCCGATAATATGGTGCAAAATACACCCATGGAGATATCTTTGACGTTACAAAATGTGTCTTTGCTTGAAATATTGCCTTCATGTTTCAGAGACCAAGACGATACAATTTTTAACAATTGTTCAAGTTATTTAGTTGTCAATAGTTGAAGTTCTCAAGAAAAGAAAAGAATTAATTATCTGTCTGTAAATGTCCTTAGAGGATAACACCATGCTAAAAGCCAATGTTCCAGAAAACTTGTTCTACAGAGAAAACTCTATTTCAATGACAATGTGACGTCATACAACAGACACAAATTGGAGGTATGGGAATAACTTGTTATAGGAAACTGGTGATACGGCAAATCTTTACACGAGATATAGCCAGGTATTTACCGTTGCAGAAAGTCGACAATTTTAAGCTTTGTTTCACTCCCCCGTATAACAATACATGATCGCTGTACCCCATCCCCCGGGGACCGTCTACAAGGGTTTAGAAACGTCTACAAGACACAGGTAGTGATATTCTCGTGAACGAATATATTTCTTACTGGACATTTATCAGTCTGACCATCGGACCGATAGACATTCGGAATGATAGGACTGGCCCCCTTGAGGGACGTGAGAAATGGCTCCATTGTTGCCATAGCAACCCTGGCGTCGTTTACACTCCAGGGACGTTAACCAGTAATTATATACTCTATCAAAAAGTTATAGTCCTGGAATCATATAAAATACATGAAGATTAATTGCTGTTAGGTTACACCTATGATCTCAACATAATGGGGATACCATTGTTTTATACATTACGGGACTATAGATATAAGAGAAAATGTTGTTACCATCAAATTAAATGTTTATGATACAATCTATTTTGATAGAGTAAATCCGATGAGGGATGCAAATATAGATTTTATTTCATGTTTTTGATCAGTTTTCATACTTTAATGTATCAAAACATTTTGTAGGTTTACTAACTATTCAACATTTTCTCTGTGACTCTCTTTTAAATTACTGATGACCAAAGTCAAAATTTAAATTGATAAAAAAATTAAATGATACCATCATATTATCAAATCTTTAAGATTTGATCTGAAGGACTTAGGATATTTTGAATCAGTTAATTTAAAGGCATATCATAGTAGTATGTCCACTTTCCTCATAATAACGCAGTTGCCAGGTAGTATTTCGCAACTCTCCTTCCTAAAAACTCATACATAACTACTATATAACATGAGATGGCCGAAATATTAGGTTGTCCAGACACATTACCACACACCCTCCATATTTTTTGCTCACCTGGCCCGAAGGGTCGGTGAGCTTATGTCATGGTGCGGCATCCGTCGTCCGTCCATCAACATTTCCTTTAAATCGCTACTAGTCATAGAGTTCTGCATGGAATATAACCAAATTTGGTCAGAAACATTCTTGGTGGATGGGGAACAGAGTGTGTATAAATTTTGGCTCTGACTATCCGGGGGCAGGAGGGGCGGGGCCCAATAGGGGAAATGGAGGTCAATCCTTTAAATCACTACTAGTCATAGAGTTCTGTATGGAATGTAACCAAATTTGGCCAGAAACATCCTGGTAGAAGGGGAACATAGTTTGTATACATTTTAGCTATGACCCCCAGGGACAGGATGGGCGGGGAAATAGAGGTAAACCCTTTAAATCGCTACTAATCATAGAACTCTGCATGGAATTTAACCAGTTAGATTAATTTTGGCTTTGACACCCAGGAGCAGAAACAATTGGTCCCTATAGGGAAATTAGAGGTCAATCTTTAAATGCCTTTAGAAAAGAAACAATGATCCTATATTCAGAGCATTACTTGGCATTACAATAATCAGGTGAGCGATACAGGCCCTCTGGGCATCTTGTTTTAATCTTTTCATGAACAGTTGCCAGATACTGTTTGTTGATCGGTGTTTTTTCTCAGGGTATTCCGGTTTCCTCTACTATATGAACCAAAGTATAATGTCGAATATTTCGTGGTTTTAAGCTTTCAGTTTATTTTGTCAGTAGAACATTTTATGGCTAGCCAATATGACAATGATTACAGTACGACAAACATGATATTTATTTTGTTATCATATATCAATGATTCAATTGAAAACAAATATATCTACTCAAGAGATGTTTCTTGTTTTATAGTATTTTCTCGTGAAAGTATCTTTAGTTCTAACATACAAAACGTTAGTTTCAGTTTACCGTTATGTTTTTGTTTGAAAAGCGAAGACAAGTGCTAGAGTTAGAAAGAAAGCGAAAATCAATCTCTGTACAATAACTTGAATCCCATGTGTATATCAATCTTAAGATATCATACCGGGACTTTATATCACTCTAACATCCCACCGATGACGTTAATATGTTGTGTATTTTTTCCATGTAAACATCAATGTTAAACTGCGTGAGAGTTTTACTGTAAAAATATACGGTTTAAGACAATAATGGATTTCATATGTGTCTTGTACTGTTTTCATGTAGCCCAGACATTTCATAAGAGTAAGAGCTTGTCATTTACAGTATGTAAGCAGGGCATCTGTTGATAACTTTGCTACCATGTATGTGTTTATAAAAGATCATTACTGTAATATTTTGTTATTTTTTCCTTTTACAAATGTTCTTTTATAACTTGGCATCTTCAAAGATACTAATATGTAACCAAGTCATATATTGAAGTATTTACTTCGCCCATACATTGTCTTTAAATGCCCACTAACTTTCCAAGCAAATATTAAAACTTTCTAATAAAACAATTATAACACAAGAAAATTTACCAAACAAAACAGATGTCAGTTTTCCAGCGTAATCCATGTTTTACCATTCAAACGAACGTTTTAATGCGTTTTACCTACGCACTCTCTTTTCTTCAAATCAAAGAAAAAACTTATCAACAGTATATCATACCCTATCTACGTCATTTATATATCTCAAAACCCTTGTATTGATAATTATACGGTAAACAGCCGATAACTCTGGCATTCATACAAAGACAGAATAACCCACTAACGCCAATACATTCAGCCAATGATGTTTGTTGTATGAGAAAATATGAAACATCGAGGTCGAAGTTAGATATTGGACAATTGTTGAGAGTTAGCAGTGTTACTATTGACGAAGGTTATTTTTTTTTAGATTGATGACTCTGTTTAGTGTAGGATGTAAGAGAGGGTTGCGCTGGCTGTAATTATGATACATTTCTATTCTGGGACCTCATCACCGCGGGACCCACCACATGATCCCGTATCCAACATTACAGAACAACCTTAATTAGATTTATATGAATTATTCGTTCTTTTGAAATACCAATACCCCATGTATAATTCTGATGTAATTTGATATCGCCATATTCTATATAACTATAGTTAACTAGGCGAGTTAAATTGGCCATCAATCTTTTGGTTTAGAGAACCTTAAAGCTTTGGTAGCCTTAAATTGTTTTCATTTCAGAAAAATCGAATTAAGAATTATAGTTTCACTATGTTTCATTATCAATTTTATGTGCTAGAATTCAGAAAGTTGTCCATTCCTATTAATGAAAATATATGTTTATTTTTTTCTTCAAAATTTAACGTAAGACTATGAAGCTCCTGCCTGAATTCTACTGAGCAAATTATCATCCCCTTTTAACTCTCTCTGCAATTCCAACTCGAGCTAGTGTCCGCTCACATATTATGGATGCAAAGATACTATGGAAATTCCATTGAACTTGTTAATTTCCCATTGACCTACTTACTATGTACCACAAAGATGTAATAATATAAGGTAAAAAGCTATCATAGTCATAATAATACATGAAACGTAGGTGTAATTGGAAGAAAGCCGGCATTTAATTTCAGTAGCCGCCAGCTTATTTATTTATTCTATTTTATCTTATTTTCTTATGATTTTGCATCACAGCATTTGCATACCATATTCTTTCTACATAATAGAAGGTTTGATGTTGTAGATCCTCTCCAAGTTTTTGAAATGTTTACACTCTCAGACCCCTCCCTCTCTTAGTTCTTTAAAGGTTTGCTGTCCCTGACCTCTCTCTCAGCTCTTGAAAGGTTTACTATCTCGACCTCTCTCAGCCTTTGAAAAGTGTGCTGTCCCAAACCTCTCTCAGCGCTTGAAAGGTTTACTGTCTCAGACCTCACTCTCTCTCAGTTCTTGAAAGGTTTAGTCTCAGACCTTACTCTTTCTCAGTTCTTGAAAGGTTTGCTGTCTTAAACCTCTTTCTCTCAGCTCTTGAAAGGTTTGCAGTCTTAAACCTCTTTCTCTCAGCTCTTGAAGGGTTTGCTGTCTCAGACCTCTCTCCGCCTAAGAAAAGGTTGCTGTCCCTAACCTCTCTCAGTTCTTTGAAAGGTTTATTATCTTAGATCTCTCTCTCATCTCTTAGATGGCCTACTGCCTCTGGACTCTATCAACTCTTTCCATGTTCCAATATCAATAGCTTGAGTTCTCTCACCAATTTCGTCAGATACCCTGTGACAAAGGGCAGGGACACGATCCCAGGCTGTGGTTGTTTGTACACCAGAGTTGTGCTAATTAAGTCCCCAGACGTTTAGAAACATAACGATGCGGGAAGAACTGCTAATTGCCATCTATTTTTATTGCAATTTTGTTACCTCCCGCATCTTATGGCTGTGTCAAGACTTTGATTGGTGCGTCACTGACGTCGCCACGGCAACACCATCAGTTACGTGACATTGCAGGTCTAGTCTCAATATCATCAAAGCTTATTAAGATCTAGAGCCTTGTTTCAGCGGGATGATGGATATTAATATTCTGATAGGCTTTATGATTGTTTATGGTTGACATTGTGTCAAACCTATTCCAGTAACACTTGTTGTACATCAATAATTAATTACGATTGTCAGCGCTGAGGTGGGAATTGCGTGGGGGAGGGTATTACTGAGGGCAATACACCAAAATAGAATTCTAAATGCGTCACTCACACACAGAACCCTTACTATAGTAAACAATGTATACGGAGATTACAGGATCATATTATGTAACCATATACTTATAAATTTTTCAAAAAGTGTACATTTTACAATTTGTATTGATATCTTGAAATCAAATCACTACTTTTAATGAATGCATTTTGATGAAGGTTTGATTTAGGATTTTTTCCCCAAATTCTATGAAACGATGTAAACTCATATGCAAGACGCTTTCAAAAATTTGGCTAGATCTACTATTCAACAATAATTTAGAAAAGTCGTTCTTTTGCATTAAATGATGGGCCGTATTTAAGGTATAAAATAGTATCAAAACTTATCATATAATTTATTATTTCATTAGAAAATTGACTTGTGTCTAATATTTTGTATAACCAGTACACGTATTTGTGGAACGACTAGAGTTGGCCCTCCGTAATTTTTTTCAATTTTTCAAGTTACCCAGGTGCTTCATGGGTTAGACGTACCTTTGTATACCATACACAATTGTTCTTTACAGCTCAGTATATGACGATGAAAAAGGGAAACCTACAGAAAAAGGAAAGAAGAGTTCTGTAAGCCCCAGTCATCTGCCAGAAGCATCAGTAGCCAAAAGGATCACAAGGTCAAGGTCAAAATCCCCAAAGGTCACAAGAAGGTCAGCGTCGTCTTCGTCAGACAGTTCCCGAAGTCCAGGCCCAAGGTACATATTTTGTATTGAGTGTAAAAGTATACATGTCACTAAACTGATGGAGCACAATGCATCTTTGGCTCAGTCAGTAGAGCCCCAAGAGTTTATTTGTTTGTTTGTTTGTTTGCTGGTTTTTTCCTATATATAATGGCCATATCGTTGTAATATATTCTGTATTTGCATATTACAGAGTTATCTGCCTTTGCGAGTGGGTATTGATTGTAACATCATGTGTTTCAGAGGGTAACGTCATACTTTTCAGAGAAAACGACGTGAGTTGCGCTCACAAAATAATGACGTCACAATGAATACCTTCCAGAAAGGGAGCTAACTCTGTAATGTGCACTGACGGAATAAGTACTTTTTGCAATAATAATGTAAAAAAATCTGTATAAACTAAGATAGAAACATTTACAGTATGTTTTTATCCGTTGTAATTAAGTAGATTTAACATGGTGTGGTTTAATCCTATTAATACATATTTTATAAAGTTGTAATAAAAAAAAATAAAAGTTCATCCTCTTTATAGATCTACTATAAAATAGTAATAAAAAGTTCCTGTTATATTTAACTCAGTATTGTAGTATCATCAAAGTAGGCAAATGTACTATAATGATGATCATGATATTATTCAGGCTCCTGCATCATATGCTATATCATGTTCTAATCGACATTAAATATCAATTTATTATGAGCTATTTTTGTAAGTGATCTATAATGTGGTAAAATTAGGGAGGCGGGGACATATATATAGGATTTTGAATGAGTGTACATTTAATGTAAGACACTAATTATAGAGACACTTTGCCTTTTCCATGACAAGCTTGGTTTCAGGGCATATGTTCTTAACTCCTTCCCATAAGAAATATGACTATAGCACTACAGCATATGAAACCATGGAAATCTCAGTGGTACTTGTAGGACCATTAGTTGGCCAAAGTCTAGTTGCCAAGGTTTTAGGCCATGGAACCTTGATCGCTATCAGTGCTGTTAGATTCAAATTAAAGTCTCCATCACTTGTCATTATGATTTTTTTATAATGCAATTTGATTTTACATTGAAATGAACGGCATGATAAAAAAGGGTTTACTCAGTCTTATGTGGTATGGCGGGATTACAAAGCCACAAGTTCTAGATGTTTCCTCTTGCGTAACTATACATAATACATTTCTGAATGCTTCCCTTTTGTATCATTGTATTGTCTGAAGGTCATTAGCTAGATCAACAGCCCTAATAACTCTTATACAAGCATATTGTCCGTAAAAGGTATATTAATCGTAGTAATTACAAGTAAGTAGTTACATTCCTTTTATCTTCTTGTTTTCTATTTGTAGGAAGAAAACCCTAAAAACCAATGGCCATAACATTACATCACAACGCAAGCCAAGTCATAGTTCATCCTCCTCAAGGTTAGACGTCCCCACAAGTGATGTGTCTTTTATTTTACATTCAATTTCCATAATATATCTCAGTTAAGCCCTATTTTAACATAATCAAATTGTATTTTCATATTTCAATGTGATACGAATATGTTCATTTTGAAACTAAACGAGTACTTTCATAAGCAACATAGTTGGCACCAACGGTAATACACATCAGATGCTGTGGGTTATGCGTCTCTAAAGATCGAAAAGACTACATTCAATTTCTCAAAATAAGGCTATGGTAGTTCATTCATTTTACTCTTTATTTTCCTATTTTTCTTGCGGCTACGTCCGGCGAAGAAAATATTTGAATTTCTTACATTGATTACATCGCAGGTGTTGTCTAGGACATCCGAAGGGGTGACATAGTTTTGTGTAGGGTATTTTAGATTTCTTACGGATATTCCTTAACCGGGAATAATACGAATCGTTGACAGATGTTTTGATGATTGATGTTATAGGTCACCAGACCCGTCCCACAAGCGCCTTAGTCGGTCACTCACCTATTCTCCTGCTGAAGGTGTAAAGACCAAGGAGTCTGTTTTCTCTCCGAAGATCCCGTACAAATCACCATCTCCTGTCATTCGTCATTTACGGCTTTCAAGGTCAAGGTCACGAAGTCGAAGACATAAGTCATCTTCATGGTCGAGGTCACGATCCAGGTCAAGATCCAAGTCCAGTTCAATGTCAAGATCGAGGACACACTCAAGAAGCAGAAAAAGGTGGAATATGAATTTATGTATGGTATTTTGAATTAAGCTTTTTTTTATATTCTATATCGTTAATTGGACAATCATGTATAAGAATCATTGAAATGTAAGCAAACCCGTTCTAATGAAAGTTTGAGTGATTGGCATCATTATGACCTGCCAGCAAATGCTTTATCGTGATCAGGACTGTGTGCAATGCTAAAACATGCCTGCTACATAGCGTTTGTTTCACTGTTGGTACGAGGTGATAATCTGAATTCTACTTAACTCACAATAACAAATTGATAACATTATTAGAACAAAACAATCGCAACATTTTAAGAATCATTCGTACAATTATCAGACCAAATTGCCTCTAGAATGAGGGATATTCAGAAAACAAAAACACTGTTCTCAGTAAGCATGATCCCCCATGCTATAGACTTGTGTTTGTTCCAATTTGATATTGATCAGAAGGACTTCAATGGCTACTAGCCAACCATCTTGGATTTATTCACGTACCGTGTACCATGTACACAAGAACTAATACAGATCATGATATATGTATAAACTGTACTTCAATTTTATTTGTCATTTCTTCCCTCTATACAGTCTATAAGTTACACGTAATAGGTGGCTTATGTAGGCTAATGGCTTTTCCCTAAGGACTCAGACTTTATTAACAAAAGTTTACTTCTTTATATTTCTTTCGCTAATTTAGTCATATGTAAAAACAACATAGACTTATAAAAGTGATTTCCAGGACTATGTATAGCATGCCTACAACTATTACTTTACATTTCACATCATCCTCATTAAAGGTATCTGTTTTCGCTAATGGACGGCGTCCATAGTTATAATATTATATTTTTTTCAGATAAATCATTAGGTATAGCTGGCAAAGTGTTCAAAAAGATCATTGTTATGTATAACAATACAATTTGAGGCTACGTTGCGAAAAAGGTGGCTTTCAAAATTGCAAATCATTGTTTGGGATACCAGTATCATTTTAGCGAGCAGAGTAAATCCTTCAAATCTTCACTGCACTCTGAAATTTTTTATCAGCATATGGTTGTCATGGTTGGCACACATATAGTAATTTGACATAAGGTGTGCTGGTACATGTTTTTACTAAACTAAAAAATTAATTGCTCAATATGATGGTTAATGCTGATATTCTAGAAGCTACCTGTCGGTCTATAAACGTGAAATGTGGTGAACGTTTTTTCCCCAACTTACGGTATTATGTGAGGAAACTGTAGTAAAGATAACTGCACCAATACTTCTTTAATATCCAATCATGATAATTAGAGAAATGTATGGAAGCGATTAGTTACCTCCCATTATCACATTTTACAGGAGAAGTCATAGTTACAGTAAGTCCCGGTCCCGGAGTCGTAGCCGTCGTCGTAGTTACAGCAGAAGTCCATCACGTAGCCGGTCACGACACCGCATGTCTCGCAGTCCCTCCATACGACGTCGGAAGGGTTCTCCTAGTCACCTAGAGAAACGCCGTATAACTAGGTGTGTCTTCATGACTAAACTGATGTCTTATTGTACCTATTCTCATCAAGTTCTGATCAAGTTCAATATCATAGCCACATTTCCACGATATTGTAACTCCACAATTATAAAGATCGATTAAGATTGCCAAAACAATTATCCAAATGTGAAACATTGAAAAATCTTCAAGTCCCAAACATTTGTATAAGCTTGTTTTACAATCATGAAAGAATTCCAAATTTTCTAAAATCTTCATGTTGTAAATTACACACAAATGATGTATTTTATAATGTTTGATCCGACTTAATTAATCATTTTTCTTTCTTCGTTACTTCAATATTGTCAATATTATTTCATATTTTGTTTATTTCTCTCCAATTTATTTTCTTTTTTTTCTTTTTGTGTACGTTTATTTGTGTTTATTTTGTTTGATGTTGTGTATTCTGTTCTATATTTTCCTGACGATATATTTTGGACACGCCTTATTGACAGCGGCAGGCTGTTACCTTGACAACAACCGTCTGATGTGAGGGCTCAGGGGAGACTACTCTCATAAAAACACAGTCTGGTATATATAACCTGGAACATTTATGTCTGGGATGAAACACTAACCTAGTTACAGGCTACTAACATCGATAGCACGGTGTGATGTTTATAATGTCGAAAACATTATGAAGGAAGATATATTTCAGCCATTATAATATTAAATGCACATACTGAAACAGGAGGCCCACTACCTTTCCGAAAAGATTTTTTTTGTGTTCTTAAAAACAATATTCTCATCAGAAAATGTGTATTGATATCCTAAGATGAGGTAACAAAACCAAATAAATAATTCCCTCCGTAATTTATGCTAACAGTGAAGATTCATTTTGCTGTTTTGCCGTCTGGCGCAGTGATAGTCAACAAACACGCAGTAATTAGGACGACGGCGGTAATAAAAGATGACTCGCGTTATCAAAATAAATATTTTATCTATTTTGATTCAAAGATGCTCCACCGCTGACAAATTAAATGGTATCTTTACTATCGAAAACAGGAGCAGACAATTTAGTGTTTTTCTTTCGTTGCAAAATTTACTCCACTACCACCATTGAAAATTTTGAGCTTCTAATTTTACTTCAAGTTAAAAATATGAAAAATAATTAATTGCATCCCTAAAAACTTCCGTGGCACTATATTCTTTATGGAATGAAGTACTGATTGCGCATGCACCAAATGCGAAATAAATTATTTTATATTATTTTTTTGTGTTAATTAGACATATATATACACGATTAAACACAAATTATTGTTCGAATGATGAATATCATTTATGCTCTGTCAGCGTGGAGCATCTTTAGTTGTTCAGAATGTGATTTGGAGTGTAGTATTAACGGTGAGATGATAACTTTTGCGACTCTACAAAATTAACAACCTCATTTTACATTTCCATTTTTAATAAATAAAAGACGTTTCGGAAAGGTAGTGTGCCTTTACAGCCATAAATCAAAATTGATATCGGTAGAACATCGTCAGCCTAAAATCAAATAATACTTGTCACTCATTACACACAATGGTAGTCCTGTGTAAAACCTGTATGTGTAAACAATGTATAGGGGTAGGTTAAGGTCACTGTTTTGCAGCTTGTAGCGGAGCCAATAGTGTTAGTCTACTAACTGTGCTGTATACGAGGATGGCATGACAAAATATAGTTACCTTATAGCGTTTGGAACTAAACCACTGAACTCATTTTATATATAGGTTTTTAACGGAATAGAAGCCATTTTCTTGCTTTAATTCAGCTTTTTAAAAATTTTATAAACCAACTTGTTTTTATTTTTTTTTCTAAATAATAACGCTGCTTCTTGCAAAGTTAATTATTACGTATTCAAGGAAAAAATAAAGAGAAAGAAAAAAATCAATTTGATTAAAAATCAAAACATACATGTACATCTTTTTGTGATAAGAGACTTTGTAAAATAACCCTACATATATGTTTGCACGCCTATAGGTATATAACTATCAGCTGCATGGTATACAGGTATATAAATAGTTTGACTGGGTTGACTGACATTATACTAATTTTGTTTGGTATGTATCTTTTGTTATTGCTTTTATGACTTGTGACAATCATTATAGAGTCAC
The DNA here is from genome assembly GCA_004382745.1 of Argopecten irradians irradians. Lineage (NCBI taxonomy): Eukaryota > Metazoa > Mollusca > Bivalvia > Pectinida > Pectinidae > Argopecten > Argopecten irradians. The sequence continues at coordinate 211,177 of SAYR01016830.1, read as the reverse complement.
AATTTTTACAGGACTGAATTATTAACATCTGTAGTAGAAATAAGACCCGTTGGCACCCTCGATACTTACGATTTCTACACCCCTGGACTATCTCATAGTAAAACTGGAGGCAGCTCGGAGGAAAAAAATCTTAACTACAGAGAGTGACGCCGAACTTCAAAGCCACACAGTCAACCACAGTGTACCGTTATACGGCTCTTTTGATGTACATCAAAGGATTAAATTACCTGTACTGTTCTGTTGTGTCCAGTTTTACTATGATATGGCCGATGGATGTGGAGATCGTAAGTGATCGGAACCCCTGGAGTATCGAGGATGACCCTTTGGACGCTTTTAAATTTCTATTATTGTACAATGTATTCAGGAGACAGTAATTAATCAACATCACTATAATGATTAATGAACTCTTATATTTTAGTTTATAGATACATATTTTCATTTCTGCTTTTTAGCCCACCATCATCAGATGGTGGGCTATTCAAATCGCCCTGCGTCCGTAGTCCATCGTCCGTCGTCCGCCGTCCGTCGTCGGTCGTCCGCCGTCCGTCGTCCGTCCGTAAACAATGCTTGTTATCACTATTTCTTAAAAACTGCTGAAGGGATTTTGTTCAAACTTCACATGGAGGTTACCCTTGGTCCCTATTTGTGCCATACAGATTTTGAGGATGATAGGAAAAACAAGATGGCCGCCAGACGGCCATCTTGGATTTTGATAGTTAAGGTTTGATATCCCTATTTCTTAAAAAGTGCTGAAGAGATCTTTCTCAAATTTAATATGTAGGTTCCCCTAGGGCCCTTGTTTTGCATATTGCATTTTGGGATCGATCGGTCAACAAAATTGCTGCCAGGCAGCTATCTTGGATTTTTATATTCAAAGTTTGTTATCGCTATTTCTCAGAAAGTATTGAATGGATCTTTCTCAAATTTCACATGTAGGTTCCCCTAGGGCCCTAGTTGTGCATATTGTGATTTCGGACCGATTGATCAACAAGATGGCAACCAAGGAGTCATCTTGGATTTTGATAGTTGAAGTTTATTACCGCTGTTTCTCAAAAGGTACTGAAGCGATCTGTCTCAAATTTTATATGGAGTATGTTTGAAAAAGTTTAAAAAGTAGAGAAAAGATCCATCTTTCCTTTGTCAGATATAGATCATTCTTTGGTGGGCGCCAAGATCCCGCTGGGATCTCTTGTTCTATAAGTGGGCATGCTGTCTTTTTGGTCGGTATTTCGTAATAACTAGTGATTTTGTATCATATCAATTTACCAATTTATCAACTTACACATGAATATGATATGCAAATTTAAGTAATGGATATACACGTAATCTAAATATCCTAAAATATAAACAACTATGCCACAACAAAACCCAGCTTGGATATATTAATTCCGATAATAGACTCAACATGCTGTCTATTGAAACACATGTTACTGTACATTACAATACGACATCATCTGGATCGTCTACAATTGTTATTTCATGCTCAATACATATTATCATCAAATATGTTTTAATCAAAACTTCTTTTTCTCCGTTACAGTGCCAGAAAACGTCCTGTACCATACTACCGCCCCGCACCCCCCTCCCCGAGCTCCGTCAGTAGTTACGACTCCTTCTACAGGTACAGCCGTTCACGGAGTCGCTCCAGGCCCAGGTATCGGTCTCGCAGCAGGAGTTTCTCACGAACACGACGACACAAGAGCTGACATAAGGCATCCATCTACTCAACTTACACTTAATAATAACAGGAATACTCACTCAACTTACACTTAATAATAACAGGAATACTTACTCAACTTACACTCAATAATAACAGGAATACTTACTCAACTTACACTCAATAATAACAGGAATACTAACTCAACTTACACTCAATAATAACAGGAATACTAACTCAACTTACACTCAATAATAACAGGAATACTAACTCAACTTACACTCAATAATAACAGGAATACTAACTCAACTTACACTCAATAATAACAGGAATACTAACTCAACTTACACTCAATAATAACAGGAATACTAACTCAACTTACACTCAATAATAACAGGAATACTAACTCAACTTACACTCAATAATAACAGGAATACTAACTCAACTTACACTCAATAATAACAGGAATACTAACTCAACTTACACTCAATAATAACAGGAATACTAACTCAACTTACACTCAATAATAACAGGAATACTAACTCAACTTACACTCAATAATAACAGGAATACTTACTCAACTTACACTCAATAATAACAGGAATACTAACTCAACTTACACTCAATAATAACAGGAATACTTACTCAACTTACACTCAATAATAACAGGAATACTAAATGTGTTTGTGACTTGATACGAATGTTTAACAGACTCTCAAGTCTTTTTTAGAATTCTGAATTATCATCACCTAGATTGTGACGCTGTGAGTTTGTGTGAGAAAATAATGTTTTCTCTTGAATTCATAATAATGATGTTATCTTACCAATTTATGTTTAGTCACAGGGGTAGATAATCCTGACAATTTAAGGTGTGAGAGAAGAGCATATTTTCCCAGTAGATAATTTACAACTGTAAAATTAATGCGAGATGAGTTATAATCGAAATTGATATTCATATTTAGTTATTTGATGTGAAAGGAATATTTTATCTCTTTACGTTACAATGAAACATTGAAGATAGTCTAATATAATAGAAAAATGTGTGAACGGACTGTTAATTACTTCAAAGAAAAAAATATTACATGTGTTTCATATATAACTTATAAATGTAGGTTGTATACTAATCGATGGGCTGGTTTCAGAGTAAGTATATGCAACATTTTAAATGGAGTTCGTTGTATTTAGGTATACAGGTCCTCATTTCCATTAACTTATTTGTGTATATATTTAGTCTTTGTTTAAGCATTTGGAAATTTATTCTAGTCTATGGAATTATATACAGTACTGAACAAACTTTTTTCTTTATTTGTTTACCAAAATGGCAAGAAACTATATATATATACATGTACATGTACGTAAATATTAACGCGCAAGTAAGAATACCATTTGATGGAGTAAAATGTGATTTTTTTAAATATCAGTTTTAATAAATATTTACCGGTAGTTTGATGTGCAATATTATTTATTTATTTATTTGTTTCTAAGTTTATTTATTAATAAGATTTTTATATATGTACATCATGAGGTCGCACTTTGTTGATATTAATTTATTAATTTAAAACATTTAATATCATATACAGAATTTGTATTTTAAAAAAGCAGTAAATAAAATGATGTTATTTAATTTTAAACATGTTATATATGATGATTTATAATTTTTCCCTTGTGTTGGAGGCATCACAATGACGTCACATTACTCATTCCACGTAGAAAACATTCCTGTGTTTTTCGTGATATTAAATACATTATATTGAATACATTAAAGTTTTACGTTCCAATACATTTCATTTCAAGCTTAGGATCTTGGGATAAACATACATATGCCGCCATTTGCTTTGAATGTACTATGAAGAAAGCATCCAAACTGTTGCGTATAGTAGTGTAACAGAACCGCCTTCTCTTGTGATCAGTTCTAGTCTATTTCATCATCAATTTGTGTTTTAATTGCTAGCTACATCATCAGTTTGTGTGCATCTTTTCTTGCATATTGATGATATGTTATTTCCACAGCTGGCCACTATGGCGGACTAGCTACACTCAAGAGCAGATAACTCCTATTATACAAATACCGGATAGTGGTATAAAACTTCGGGGATGTTATTGTAGGTTTCCAAAGCAATTCCACAATTACAGATTTATACCTACAATGGCGTCCTCCTCCTGCTCCGACAATGAACTCATATTTACGTCCGACTACCCTTGTAAACATACACAGTATAGAGACAACAGCAGATTGTATATCGCCATGTACTTAACATCCTCACTGTAACATCCTGTGTAATGTTTACTAAATATTTGTGATGTACAATGGTTTGTTGATAGAAAGTTTCAACATTTTTTATGTAAAAGTTTACTTTATATATAATCCACGTGTATATCATGATCAATATGTTTGTAGCTATGGATCGTGTACTTGAACCTTAATTATTGGTAACTTAACTTTCGATGTGATATGTGATTCACTAAATGTTCATCATTTAATTGGTTCTGTGATGTATACAGGTTTTAGTGAGGTTTCTGTACATACAAGGTTAACTATTTCAGGAAAATGTTTTACATGTAGACATATGGGGGCATTGCCTTGAGTGTGCAGATTGTTAATAAAATGATGATCACGAGAATATCTTTGTTTTTAGTTATTTTGTTACATCGTTTAACTGTTTTATAGCATGTGACTACTGTAACGCTATAGTCATGTGACTACTGTAACGCTATAGTCATGTGACTACTGTAACGCTATAGTCATGTGACATATTCCATCTATTGTATATTTCCGAGTTACCTCCCGTGCAGGTAGGTATTCCAATGTGACGTCATTTTATTTTGTGAGTGAAAAGTATGACGTTACGCTCGCAAACAGATGACGTCACAATCAATACCTTCCCGCAAGGGCAGACTCTGTAATATGCATGTACGGAATACACACTCACATATAAGAATGATTAAAGGATTTGTGCAGTCAAAAATGATAATTTCAGTTTATGCTGGAAATGGCTTTTATTAGCACGTGTAGAAACCTCTCCGTGCCGCGCGCGACCGAAATAACCTGTAAGCCGTCGATATCGAGGTCCAAAATTCTGACCGCCCGAATATGCATATTTTCTAGCTCGAAACCGTGTGACGTCATAATAGTCCGTGGCTTATAGCTGTACTATAACTGATGTGCTATCACTTACATCGACGGTCACAGGAAAAGCCGACCTACGATTTTTTATGATTACTTTTGAGTGCAGTTAATCGTACAATAACTTTGGCTCGAATGTAAATAACTAAAAGAGTGAAATTCGATGTCTCAAATACTCTAATTTATGCTCTAATAGCAGGTATCTTCGTGTAATTATGAAAGAAAATCCACACAGAAAAGTTTCGGATTTTTTTGTCGAGGAGTTCAGCAACGAATAAGCTTTAAAGGCCCATTACCTTTCCGGAGCAAAATATAAAGGTTTCTTAAAAAACATTAATAACATCAGAAAATGCATACCGATGACCTAAAATAATGTTGCGACACCAAACATATGCAAGATTTCCTGCATAACATATGAAAACAGTGGAGAGTCAATTCGCTGTTTTGCCGTCTGGCGCAGTGATAATCAACTACCGCGCGGTATTTAGGACGACGGTGGGAAACATAATACGACCCGCGTTATGAAAACAAATATGTTATTTATTTTAATCAAATCGTTCAGAAGGTGATGATAAATGTAGTATTAACGGTAAGTTAATAATTCTTAAGACTCTACAAAATTATCGATCTTGTTTTACATTCCCATTTTAAAAATTAAAAGCCGTTTCGGAAAGGTAGTGGGCCTTTAATTAGATAATATTTTCCTGTAGTCTGTATCGTTGATACATTGTGAATTACAAAGTTTGTGACTGTAAAATGAAATTTAACGTAACAATTTAAGAAATCCTTGATTAAAGTAGTGACGTACGTACACACCGATGATTGATCATTACAAACATTGTGTTGTGTGTGACTAACCGAATAAATTGAGATACATTTATTAAAATACCATAAAACGTTTCAGCATGTGGTAGAAAGAATTTATTTTTTATATTATAAAAGATCTAAATTTTGATATTAAGCAAAACAAACTGGGTTTTTTTCAGACCGTGCGGTCGCTTTCAATTTTTAATAGGTAAACGAGTAGAGATACACCGATACAGATATATAATTAGCCATGCCTTTAGTTTGATGGTTATGTAATACCTTGACCAGGATGTTATTTACCTGTACACAACGCCATTCATCGAACTCACCTATCATTACCTGGCCGCGGGCAATTTGCTATTCGGTGGACTATATCGGGTATTTGCTATTGTCTTACGGTCAATAATGTTAGGACATCTGTTAATTGGATTGTGATTTGAATTATGGAAACCCCGTACACCTACGCTCTAGATTTTTTATTGTCACCTCCATTTTTAAAATGAAAATGTAAAAGCAAATGGAAATAAAATATCCCTGATCATACCTAGGAATATATATTACATATATATATGTCGTACACAGGTAAAACAATAATGGAAGTTGACTTATTCAGAAATAAAAATGGTTCTAAGAAATATTTCAACTAAAGGTTTAACCTTGAAAATTATTCCAGTCTAGTACTGTAATTACGGAATTGTGGCATATAGCAATCTTCCGTAATTTCTAAGGTATTAGTAAAAATTCTAAGCATATATTCTTACCAATTCGAATCTACATGTACGTGTATAGTCAAACAAGAAGTGTTACAACATTACCACACTAAATATACTTAGCTAAATATCACAAAGTATATTTTTTAAAAGGGTACAAGATATTATATCTATTTATAATACCTGTATACAAGAAATTTCATTTTTTCATTTGAACACTACAATATGTGGTTATATTAGTTTTTTGATAATACGATAAATTTTCATATATCATACTATTAACAATCTTGGTATGATATACAAAAGGATTGACAATGAATATACTATTTTAAGGATTTAGTATAATTTTGAAATAATGAATTTAAATCTACACTTATACTGTAATTTAGAAACATATATCAGAAATATCATTGATGTATTTCTGATTTTTAGTAAACGTTATGGAAAAAGTTTCAAAGGCAACAATATAGATATACATATTATTTTCGGTATAAGTTCGGTACTGTTACTCCAATATCACATAACTGTGGCCGTCCACATTTTATTTTTACTAAAAAAACTGTGCCGTGTTTATAACCACATTGCCAACACAGGCGAATTCCCCGAACACCAACTCTGGTAAAGACAAAGGGAGGTGTTAATGTAGGGAACCCGTTGAAGTTTAGTTATAGTCTGTTTCAAAATCTAACACCAACTCGGGTAACTTTTGAACTAGATAATTTTTAACTTGTATGATAAGATACATTATAAGATACATTAATGTACAATTTTGTTAATTGCAAGTATTAGTTTAAGTATATATATCAATTATTACTATTTTTTCCCAAAATAATCATATGATAATACACACTGCACAATATCTATATATATTTTACAATAGCAATTAATATAAGCACTATTTTACACAAAGCCTATTTAAAAAAAACCATAAATCAATAAAATTTAAAGTTTTATTAAATCATCATATATTTTATTATATCATTTAAGCACTAAGGTAATTCAATGGTTTCCAAAATAATCTATAATGATAAGATATGTTATCAAAGTGTCTCATATACATTTGGATGTACATATGGTATGCAAAATATTTCATTTCTAGCTAAATTTACTAAGATGCAGCAGCTGTGATGCTGAGTCGGCGTATGTCATCAAGTCGATATCGATGGTTCCAGTCTGGTAGCGGTCTTTCAGGGTTGCCAGGCGTCTGTCGATGTTTACATACTTCTTCTTGCGGGGTTGGGTTGGAGCTCCAGCATCTCTCTGTATCCGACTGATGTCGTTCATGTTCTGCATGTCCTTGAACATCTGTATAATGGTGTATATGTTGGGATGTGAGTGCATAACTCGTCTCTTCAGTTTCCCATGCCATGCTTCCAGGTGGTTTGTAGTGCGTGGACCCTCAGTCAGGAAGTGGTTCCATGTCGTTTTGTCTCCATCTAACCACTGTTCTGTCACGTAGTCGGTGAATGGTAGGAGTGGATGAGGGATGTCGGCATCATTGGCATCCTCCAGGGCCTGGAACCAGACGTCCTCTACATGCTCCATGGGAATGAGGGGCAAAACAGGATTCTGTTGTTGCCTTCACCATCGTCAAACAGTAGAAATTGTCCACCAGTCGATGTCTCTGTCCATCTTCCATCCAGGTTGAGGTCGGCCATGGTTTTTGGTAGTGGTGGAGTCTGCTTACGACGAGCTCTGTAAAGTGATGACTTGGCACTGTAGAAGGTTGGCAGATGCTGGACCACAGCTTTGGAAGAGTCATCCCAGTCGTTGTCTCGAAGTTGGTTGAGTTCCTCGTCGAAGATAGATGATATGGGTCGCACGGACTCTGCACAGCGGTTGCTAATCTTGTTCATGATCTGCTTTGCAACAACATTGGCTGGGTCAGAGGCATGTGTGTGAGGATGTTTTCCGAAACTGACTTGTATGTCGTTCAGTGTTGAGAGGGAGGCTGAACAGCCGGAAGTATAGCATCTCCAGAAGGTCATGTCGTCACTTTTACGAGTCTGTCTGTAGATGAAGCCGTCATGGGATAGGTTACGTCCGCCTCTTCTGTTAATGATGAACTTAACGTTGATCTGTGCGTTTGCCATTCCGTGTGTGATAAAATGAAATTACAATAAATTGGAAAATTCTACTACAGTTGTTTTACAAAATTTATATAACCTAAAACTAAAAACTAAAACAAGTCAGAAATTCTAAGAAAATTATGAGAAATTAAAAAATCTAGTACAGTAGTTCTATCATATATTTACACTAAAACTGAAAAGAAACACAAGTATAAATCAATAAGAAACAGTAAATTGGAAAATTCTACTACAGATGTTTTACAAAATCTATATTACCTAAAACTAAAAACTAAAACAAGTCAGAAATTCTGAGAAAATAATGAGAAATTAAAAAATCTAGTACAGTATTTTTATTAAATATTTAAACTTATAAAGCTGAAAATAGCACAAAAATGTATAGACTCAGACAAAGTCTACTAATACAAAGACAAGTTCATAATTCAATGTACAATGTTGACAATTCAAATACCAGAGCAAGTATGATTTCTTCTGAAATATGCCACTGTTTATACATTATTCTACAGCAGCTTGGCAATAATTAACTGTTACTGATTTACTGATCACCTATCATTTTTTTTTTTTTTTTTTTTTTTACAATTACAATTCAATTCAATTCAATTCTTTTATTACACTCAGATACACTATTGTGTATAACAAGGGGTCATACATATATAATTCAATTTTAAAGCATGACAGGCAAAATTAGATGCATTATTTGTATAAAGATTCAAACTTTTACAAACAAAATTCAGTGTGTCATAACATTTTTTCCAACAAATTGTTTCACCTTTAAAATTGGTAACATAGGAGATATTAATATACATGTATTGATTATAGTAATAATTGACTTATTCATATGTGTATATATATTAATACATTAGAACAATACATATATTTTAGATAATTTTGAGCTGTAATTAATACTATAACAAATTGCATAATTTCTGAACAAATAAGCATAAATTTGCGTACATTTTTTTATGAAAAATGGAGAACATGCCTTTCATTTTAATGTGATTAGGATGTCTTGTGTAGTAAGCAGGAATGTAATCCCCACGTAGCTGACTTACATTATAATCTGAACATAAAAACAAATAATGGAATTCATCACCAATACCGGTATTGCATAAATGACATATTCTATTGTTACGTTGAACTCCTATCCATCTTCCGGTTTCAACCGGAAATTTAATATTTGAAGTTCTGAATTTGCACATTGTTTTTCTGTCTTTTTCATTTAATCGTATTAAATAATTTTCAAGTCCAAAATGGTTTTTAAATATAGAATAATAAAAACCTCTCGAAGAGTTTTCAATATCTTGGAACCACGACTGGATGAACTGATCCCTTAATTTCTGGGTAATAGTTGACTTCAGATACTTAATATCAGGTAAACAGCTTTTTTGATATATCCAAACAAAACTTAAACCAGAATTATCTAGAATTTCTTTAACGCACTTAAGCCATTTGAATTCAGTTTTCCCTGTTACATGGAGGGCATACATTAATTTATACATAGAGCTAGACAATTTCTTTTCATTGGAGATGAGAGAAAACCAAAACCTAAGTAAACTTAACTTAATATCGATTGAAATAGGGAATCTGCCAGTTTCTCCGTATATCATGAAATTTGTAGAATTTTTCTTCACACCAAGAATTCTTTTGCAATATTGTAGGTGGATTTTTTCCAACATATTTATGTTCTCGAAACCCCATATTTCACTCCCGTACAATAAAATTGGCTTAACCAATGAATCAAATAGTTTTAATTGTATATCTATAGGTAGGTGCAGATTCCTTATTTTACGATACAAGGCGAAAAGTGCCTTTTTAGCTTGATCACATAAATGTTTCTTAGCAATGTTAAAACTTCCATTATAATTGAAAATTACTCCTAGATACGAAAAAGTTTCTACGATATCCAATCTATTATCAAAAATGGAAAAGTTATTTGCCGTTTTTGTTTTTCTTTTCGAAAAAATCATCACTTTAGTTTTTGTAGTGTTCACCACAAGTTTCCACATTTGACAATAATCTTGAAACATATCTAACATTGCTTGCAAACCATCAGCTGATTCAGACATCAAAACGGTGTCGTCAGCATATAAAATTAGAAAAAGTCGAACATACATGTTAAGGTTCTCTCGACATAACTCATGGATTTTGTTTAGACAATCAACATTTTTATCAGCAAAATAAGTTTCTAAATCATTCAGATACAGGGCAAATAAAAAAGGTGAGCAATTTTCCCCTTGTTTTAGACCGATATTGGATGTGAACATCTCTGATTTTTCATTTCCATTTTGTACACAAGATTTTGTGTTCGAATACATAGCATATAAAACATTAAATATTTTGCCAGTTATATTACTCTTGATTAACTTTTGCCACAGGCCAACACGCCAAACCGAGTCAAAGGCCTTTTTGAAATCAATAAAAGCACAGTAAATTTTTTTACCTGAAGACAAGTACAACGATATAAGTACATGTAAAATAAATATATTGTCTACGGTTGAATGACCTTTTCGAAAGCCCGCCTGTGCGTGACTGATGAGATCAATTTCATCCGATAGTTTATACAACCTAGCATTGATAACAGACGTAAAAACCTTTCCAAGACACGAAACTAGTGTAATTGCCCTGTAATTATCTAGATCTTTGGGATCACCTTTATTTTTAAAGATAGGCTTAATAATCCCCGTACTCCAGCTTTCCGGAATAATACCAGTGTCGAGAACAATATTAAAAAGTTTGTCATAAACAGGTAACATTTCATTTACAGTACTCTTAATGTATTCATTATATATATTATCAATGCCACATGCTTTATTATTATTTAATTTTTTAATTGCGTCCACAATTTCTTTGGAAGAAATTTTATCATTCAGTATATTGTCATATGTGTTATCTGTAAAAATAGGAATTTCAAATTCTTCTGTGTCATTATCTTTGGTTGAATTTAGATTGCTGAAATATGTATAGAGGTCTTCGATAGGTAAATCAACATTAAGTTCATTATGCTTCTTATCAAGTCTATTCAACATATCCCAAAATACTTTTGGTTGATTAACTGATGCTCTTCTAATTTCAGTTTCGATATTTTCTTGGAATTTCTTGTAATTTGTCTTCAAGAGATTCCTATATTCCCTGCTCTTTTTCACTAGTGTTTTCCGGTTTGCACTACTTTTCAGAATATTATAACGTTTTTTCGCTTCATGAAATTCTTGTCTTTTACGTGAGCAGTCGCGTGTAAACCAAGGTTTGTCACAATTTAGTGTAAATTTTCTTCTATTAATTCTGTTTTCTTGTGTACCAAAAACATTTTTAGCTGCCTTTTTAAACATGTCCGTAATCATATTTACTATATCATTTATATCAGTTTTTAATACTGGTGTTGTTGACTGCTGAAGTCTTGTTATTTTCTCATTTATTTCCATTATGATACCGTCTTGTTCAGATTGTAGAGTGTTAACAAAATCAGTTTGTTTTTCTTTTACCCATTTTCTTATTTTCTCTGAGGTTGAAGTATTTTTTTCATTTTCAAATATGGCCTCTGTGTATTGAATACTATACAATACTCTACAATGCGCATCAGATATAAGTGGGTCAAAATCCAGAATTTCGAAATCAGTTAATATAGGAAATATATCTGAGGAGACGATTAAATAATCTATCAGACTTACATCTTTACACGTATTTCTACCAATGTTAATGTCCTTACCGGCCCTACCATTCGCTATGTAAAGATTGTTATTTTTACAAAATTCTAGAAGTTTGATTCCAAATGTATTTGGTCTAGCTTGATCTTGGCTAGCTCTTAGTAATGGGACTCCAGCCCGAATTAATGATTCATAATCGTAAAAATAATTTCTCAAATCATTGCTTTCAACTGCATTAGAAAGTTCTACCAGCTGACCGTCTGGAACAACAAAATCATTATGGCATTGTGTTCTAGCATTTAGGTCACCAATAATCATTATTTTTTGTTCATTCTTAACCAGATTGGTCATTTCATTTTCGATATCATCAAACGCTTCATTCGAAGTGTATTTTGACGTTTCTGGCGGTACATAAACACAGCCTATCAGTAGATTATGCGAGTTTTTAGAGGTATTTATTTCTACCCATTGAACAAACTCTGAAGGAGTTTTGTGAAACACTAATGATGACTTATACTCGTTCTTATAGGTCAACATTATACCACCTGACTTACGCTTAGCATGTGATCTGTTTTTCGCTATATAACTGAATCCCTGGGGTAAATCTAGGACGTCATAGTCATCTGTTTTAGTTTCTACAAAAATAGAGACGTCATTTGATTTGATAACATCTACAAATTCAGGTAATAACAGTTTTGATTTGATACCACATACATTGAGGTAGGTAAATTTTAAGTCCTTGGTCACATGACCCCTTGTGTCGCGTCCCTAGTGACGGCCGTTGTTTCCGGGAGGTGGTCGTTCGGTTGCAGGATATCTCGGGGGGTGCGTCGCGGTATGGCTCTCCGTTAACATACAAAGTATCGTAATTAAGCACAGCCCGGTTACCACGGCGTTTCTGTTCCCTCATCACTGGATATAGCGCGCCGCGCCTTCGCGCGATTTCTTGGGGAAATTGTTTTTGTATGCTGATCTCCGGTTTATCCCGTAGTTTAGTAGGCGCCGCCTGGAGTACTTTTTCTAAGTCACTGTAATTTGAAAATTTAGCAATGATGCTGCGAGGTTTGCGGTCGCTCCTCTGTCGGAGTCGGTGAACATTGTCAAATGCTATCTCATCCGCGCGCTCGATTTGTAAGGAATCGCGGAGAAAGTCCTTCACCGTATCTTCAGCGTTTTCAGCCTGGTCATAAGTATCAGGGATTCCTGAGAATAGCAAATTGTACTTCATGGACTGTGTCTGCAGTCTCAGGAAGTTTTCAGTTAGTTCGTGGTTTTCTTGAAGTAACATTTCATTTTTTTTCTCTAACTCACTTACACGGAATTCCAGGTTGCAGTGGTGATCTTCCTGTTTATCCTTTGTAGCCTTGTTTCTCTCCGCCATTTCCCTAACATCACCCAAATCTTTTTGGATATTTCTTATTATACAGTTTTCAAACGTATTTATTTTTTCATTTATCTGATCTAGAATGTCCAGTTTGGGGAGAATTTGGTCTAGTTGTGAGAGTCTAGTATGTAGATCATTGATAAGAAACATCGAAGGCGTAGGAGGAGGCGAGGGCGGAGGCGGGGGAGGCGGTTCCATGCTGGCCATTTGCGGGGCCGGTGTGGAGTAGGGTACGTGGTACGGGATTGGGACAGGATTAACATATTGTGCAGGAGGCGGTGTATTGAGTCCTGTTGTTGCGGTCCCCGTCTCACTCGTCCTATTCGGAGTGCTATGATGGAATGCACGCGCTGGTTCACGTGCACTTACCTGTGTACCTGGTTGCACAGGTACATGATATATAACTGGCGAGTTTGGGTCAAAACTATGCGAAATGGGTAAACTTCCATTTGGTGAACCGAATAGTGAGCAGTGGGCATTCGATAATATTTGTGATGTCTGCATTCCGGTTTGTATACCTGTATCAGAAATGTTCACGTGCTGCGTACCTGTATCGTTCGTACTCACGTGTGTTCCGACTCGTGACTTACTGGGTGGGGTCACACCAGAATTTTTGCTTCGTTTCCTTCTTCTTCCTCCCATTTCCTCATGGCTTTCACACAGGTTTCAACATAACACATAGCTTCTATCCGTTATTTGGTCAAAATGAGTTCAGTAAAGTGTCAGAATTACATCAAACTTTGTAAAAATATTCGGAGCCTATACAATGCCAACCAGCTGCTAGCCTGTCATGCGCAGAAGCGCATCATCAGATGAGTTGATTTACCTGAGATTTACCAGTGATCTTGCAATGAGAACGATTCTGAGATAGACTATAACTCCCTATCAACACACCTTAATCCCTATGAAAACTCCCCACCCTACCCAGAGTTGGTGTTCGGGGAAGACCCCTTCCCACTCAGCCAACATATTCTATTTTAACATTAGGCGGAGGAACAATAGAGAACAATAGGGGCTAATTACAGGTAAGTTATAGTCTGTTTTAGAAAATGACTTACCTGTATTTACATGTGCTACACATGTACAATAAGGTCACAGTAAGCACAGTAAGTACTTAATACTCTACTTTTATTCTTATATTATTTTTCTAAAATAAAAATCACATTTTACATGAAAAGATCTATTATTTTACACAAAACTTACAGATAGTTAATTTTCCACATCTTGATGGCAATCTATCAATCTTTTTTTTTTATATCTATATATATTTGCTTTCTGAGCATTTAAATATAAAACTATAGTTTAATTAACAAATGTAACTTTTCTCCCTTTAATTTGATGATAGAAACTGTTTTATAATACTGCTGTAATATAGTTATTTGTCATTAACCTATTCTTATATGTAGGTTTTCATGTAAATGCAGATGCTGAGAAATTGGATGCTAAATACTAGTAAAGCAATGATGATCTTATATAGAATTATATATTTTAGCCTATTACCAAAATAGGACACAAATTAATGCCAAATGGTTTACAAAACGGGGAACATATATATACTGCACTTTGTTGTACATATAGTGTCTAGATTACACATGGGAAACAATTAAGTACATATAGTTTGATAACAGACAGTAAAAATATAAATTTCTGAATCGTTTTTGTTTGATCACCTTGTGTAGCCGCGGACTACTGTGACATCACAAGACCACGTGACCACCTAGCTCATTATCTCTGAACCGTAGTCGACACGGTGTGTTCTCCATTTGCCCACTTTTTAGAGAACAAAGAAAAGTGTTGGTATAGGAGAACAATGGAAAACCAATTATAGTCAGTTCCATAATAATTTTTACCTGTGCTTACCTGTGTTCGTTTACCTGAGCTACCTCTAGTTTATCAAAAGTGGGGAAATAGATAGAGAGATATCGATATACATGTATCTGTATACAATACAGTACTATATAATATTTTGTGCGTTTTGACAGATATTTTATGTTACATCTTTATAAATTTCACCATTGGAATGGTGTATTAAAGAACAAAATTTCATCCAAGTTTTAGGATAAATCAATGTCAGAATTGTTTTTTACAAACTGTTACAATTTCAAGAATTAGTTAAAGACAGTGGCATGTGCACTTGTGTACAATGTAGCTATATAGCTACAGATCGATATAAAGGATATAAAGGATCTATAGGATGATACATGTAACAATATACATGTACATGAAAATATATATACAAATGCATATACATGTACGTTTGTACTTGTATCTAATATATTAATTATATCATATACAGTTGTATACCCTATATATCAAACTGTACAGATCTAGATGTCTCGAAATTCCAATTCTACAGTGACAAGAATTTGCATGATTGGTCATGTATATACATGTATAGTGCGCATCCCTCCTATCACATCATAAAAATCTAAGCATTTCTACAGAATATAGACTTCTGCAGATTGCAAATGGTTTGAGAGAATGTGAATGTTATTGAGATAATTGTTTAGCTAGTGATAGTTCGAACCCTGATTTTTTATAATAGATCATATTTCCGATAGTTCGAACATATCAAATTATGAAGGTAAGAGTAAGATTTTTGTCGGCAAATTGACTCAATAGGATCCCTAAAAATCACGATGCAGTATAAATACTTCAGTAGAATTGTCACAAAGGTGATTTCTAATGAAAAGAGGCGTAAACATAAACTGCATGATTACATAATTATTACCATAAACTATTTTTGTAAATATGTTGAATGTGGATTATGTTATAAATGCCACTAAAGTTTATACGTATATGTACCTCAATACATGTAGCTCGATATCCAAGAAGGTATATTTTGATTGAACTACAATTAGCAATTATAGTTATTATTTATGTGTTTATATGTACAGGTATATATGTTTGTCAAAAAGAGAAAAAGGAATTTTGAAGTTTTGAAGTTAGGACCAAATATTGATTTTACGTTTGATGTGTTAATTATTTACTTATACATTATATATTATTATTATATGTATATTATTAATATGAAAAATCAATAACATAACTGACATCACAAAGAGTATCAAACCAAAAGATTTTTCCATGTAATATTATTTCCATACATGTACATCAAGTTATACATAAATGATACCCTTATTGAATAAGTACAGTACGTATCACAGGTGAAATTCACAGGTAAAACACATGTAAACCCAGGTTAACTTCTCTGAAATAGACTATAATCTTTGTCATAACATTCTGCTAATTATCAGATTATAAAAAGTGGGCAAATGGAGATACTACCCGTAAATCACGACCAAAACCAACCGATAGCGCTAAAAGCTAGGCGATTCGTTGGGCGGGACTTAATTTTTCATTCATCCAAAGCAATATCCTGACGTATTATCAAAAAAAAATTTGGCTGCACAAATCCTTTAAAGTTATAATTATGCAGGGACAAGTTCTTTGATTCTTAAGCTGGTATGTTGTCTGCAAGTTGTCATAAACTATTGCTTTTGATCGTCTTTTGAAATTCTAATACACAAGGTAAGAACAATGCGTTTTTGCAAAGGTTTATTCTAAAAGATATAGTTATACCTTTCTCTACCTGTAAAATACTTCTAGGTTAAAAAGCACTTTTAATTAATTAGCCATCTCCCTACAGTGTGTAAACTAATTCAAGACAAAGCTTTTGATTTATCAACATTATTATTATACAAAGACATTTTATTAATCTCCATATTCCTCCTTATCATTCAAACCATTTTTCATCCTTATCATCCTTATTATAGGGAAAAACCAACTAAATAAAAAAAACTTCGAAATGGCCCCTGTGTGTAGAAGATTGAGCCCAGGATAGAATTTTGACCCGGCCACTGATTGGCTACTTAATTATGAATTTGAAAAGTAAAAAAAAATGTTTTCTGACGGGTAATTATCCCTAGATAACAATTATATGAATTTGGAAAATCCAGACTGAAATTTGTGTTCAAAATATCAATATTGATACAGAAGAGTTAAAAACATTAAAATTTCAGGATTTTTCAGTGACGAATGCACCTCAATTAAAAATAGCTAAAGATTTAAAGATTTGATTTACTAGAATAAACAAACTATCCTATGCTGCTAGCAGAAGATTAAACAGAAAGAAGGTCTTAACACGCTACATTGTAGTTTCAAACCAAAGAGTCCCGTTAAACCTGAAGTATTTCATATTTGCAGATCATTTCTTGTTTTGTCACTTGTTATATTTTATAAATGTTCGAATACATTTTAGGTATCAATTTTGCAATAAGTTTTATCATTTCTTGTCAATTTTTGTCTGCTAAACATCTTCCTATTGTCCGTCGAGGATAAATTTTGTTTGTTCAATGTGATTGATTTTAGTATATTTAACATAGTCAGCAACCCCTAGAACATTTACAATCCTTTCAAATATTAAATGTCTCTCCTCACACAACATTTAGCATTATATTATAAAGTACAGCTAAATCATCCACGGCTTTGCCACGGAGCTTACAAATAACGACATTGCTTTTATATATGAACGATAAACAAATACGTTCTGCGACTTCACACGTGCACGTGATTTTCCACAACAGATATTTCCGTAGTTAATTTGATATCAGCTAGACTGCGTATGAATTTGAAATCAGAAAAAAAATCGTATAATTCCTGTATAGCTCATGCGCTTGAGTCCCGCACTCTGATCCGAAGGTCCAGAGTTCGTCTCACCGCCAAAGAAAATTTTTAATTTATTT
Organism: Argopecten irradians irradians; assembly: GCA_004382745.1. Classification (NCBI taxonomy): domain Eukaryota; kingdom Metazoa; phylum Mollusca; class Bivalvia; order Pectinida; family Pectinidae; genus Argopecten; species Argopecten irradians. The sequence continues at coordinate 193,022 of SAYR01016830.1, read as the reverse complement.
TGAAAATATTTGTTTTGTGATGTAAATATATTTTTTCGTATTGTGAATTATATGTTATATCAGATAAATCAACTAACAAATTAAGATGAAACAACTTTATCAAAGCAAATGTACTATTTTCTGTATCTTTGCAATATACATTACAGAAAATGTACAACGACGTCAAGTTCAACCCCGGTACAAAAAGAGGGATCAGTTGTATAAAATGCACGTTAATTTTTCCAAGCCACAGGTTGATATATCTTACTGCTTATACTTGTACCATAAAGATGATATACTATTGCTACATTTGCTGTTTATACACGGCCAATGGAGTATACCATGACATTCTAATTTTTTAATAATGGAGTAGACTATGACATTCTATTTTTGACTGCATTCGCCTGTAAAACACTATTCATGATATCTGTTTACTTATTAATACACGTAATCACAAACATTGCCCATTAAAGGCCCACTACCTTTCCGAAACGGTTTTTGATTTTTGAAATGTGAATGTAGAACGATATTAA
>SAYR01016830.1:168630-192500 GCA_004382745.1 Argopecten irradians irradians | reverse complement strand
TCTGTTTATACACGGCCAGGTGAGTATAACGCATGACATTGCCTATGATCTTTTTAATAATGGAGGTAGTGAGGTATGACATTCGCTATTTTGACTGCATTCCGCCTGTAAAACAACTATTCATGATATCTGTATTAGCTTATTAAAATACACGTAATCGAGGACAAACATTGCCGCATAACATTTAAAGGCCCACTACCTTTATTCCGGAGAGAGAGTCAAAAAACCCCCGGTTTTTGATTTTTGAAATGTGAATGTAGAACTATATATAATATATATTTGTACGAGTGGCAAAAAGATTATTAACTTAAGTTAATACTACACTTATTATCACCTCCTAAACAATTTAAATTTAAAATAAATAAAATGTTAATTTTTCATAACGCGGGGTAGCGTCTAATGTTTTCTCATCCCGTCGTCCTAAATACCGCGGCGGTAGTTGACTATCTCTGCGCCAGACGGCAAAACGGGAAATGACTCCTCCCTTGTTATCACATATATTACGCAGGAATCCTTGCATATTTTTTCTATAGATAAGTTAACCTGCATCTTAGGCCCATCCGGTATATATTCTTGCTGAGTAATTAATGTTGATTATTAAGAAATCTTTATATTTTGCTCCGAAAGGTATGGGGCCCTTTAACCAAATGTCTATTAAATTTTATTTTTATTTTCTATCCTGTCTGTATACACATGAAATTCTATAACTTACATCCTCTGTCTCAAAGTTATTATACAACGTTGAAAAGTTTCTTAACTCATGTTTTTTAAAGATTTGATTTATAGAATAAACAAAATTTCTTATGCCTGCTAGCAGACGATTAAATAGAGGTATGTCTTAACACGCTACATTGTTAGATTAGTTTTCAAACCAACAGAGTCCCCGTTTATATAACCATGCTCTTCGACTCGGGGACTATACAAAATGTACCACATCGCACAGACAACACTATAGGAAAGAACAGTTCCCTCTGGAAAGGGGCCATAATAGAATAATAAGTAAAACATATTTTCACTATTAAATGCAATGTAGATCAAGATCAAAAATTTATGCCTGATACAAAGAGACACTCGTGTCAGCGTCATATTTTTCTCGCATTTAAACAAACGTGGCCGTGTAGACGGAGTAATACGTTAGCATAAAATATGAAGAGATCTTTGGGAAATTTATCCAATAACAAATTTCACAGCATTTTACGACTTGTTATTATCTTTAAAATTGTGGTACAAATTCACAAATAACATCACTGGTTTTAAACTTTTTAATCCAACATCTTACAGCTATAGACAAGAAAGGTCAAATTTGGAAGCGAAAGGCTACATTACTTTGCTGCCATGTTTGTTTTTCTTGCTCCCGCTTTGGGAGGTGGTGTGAGATTTTTGTTCCGAGAACAATGTTCTCTGGTTTCATGTTTTATTACGTTATTCGCCGAGTGAGACATTGTTCATCTTTTTAAAGTTTACAATAGGACAATGATGATTATATGAGTCATGATCGCCAAGCGTACTCTTTGTATATATATATCTATTAAATTACGATATCGGAAAATTCAATTTTGAGATATCCAGGAATTAAGAGAAAAAGGTTTCCTTATCAGAAATTCTAATTCTGATATGGGCAAATTCTAATTCGTGATATGGGAAATTCTATTTCCGATATCAAGAATTAGAATTTCCGAATAACAGAATTAGAATTTCCGATATCAGAATTAAAAAAGTAATTTCCGCATAATCGGAAAATAGAATAGAATTTCCGAATATCGGATAATTAGGAATTTCACCGATAAAATGGGAAATTCCCATTTCCTGTTAACAGCAGTAGAATATATTATCGATATTTACGAGGGAAATAGAATTTTCGTATCGGAAATTTCGTGTGAATAAAAACTACTTGGCTTGCTCCATAATAACATGTAGCCGCAAGGACGGCCAGTATGTTTAGTAATCAACTGGCGATTTATTTCTCCAATATTGAAGAGTTTACAGAATAAATAATACATAAATAAAGAAAGAAAAACATAACACACAGTATATAACATAATACTATCAAAGTACAAGAAAAACTACTATTAGATATTCGACCTACATTTCCGCCAATTTATCTGATAGCGGAGAAATGCTTATAATAATTTAGCTACAAAACTATGTAGCGAGACATCGGCAAATGATACAGTAATCAGTTTATGTATAATAAACAGATTTATATATGTATTCAAAAGTCTATATTATTTAAGGCCACACAAAAACATACAAAAATATAAATATCTCTGGAGTTTCAACAAGATTAAGCCACTCACCATATAACTTAGTTGGAAAGTTAATACAATCAAATATTTTGCTAAAAAAAAAAAACGAAAAAGAAAAAAAAGGGTCAGTTATAAATGGATACACTTTGTTAGAACATTTTGATAAAATGATAATGAGTTTTAAGTCTAAAGTCTTCCATTTCTTTTTTGAGATAAATGTTAGTTAAACACACACACAGCACACACACACACACACACATCCGTTCACCACACACACACAAAGGGCGTATTTAAATATTATCTTAGAGTCCGTTTGTGTGACTCTGACGCTTTGGGAATTTTCCGCCTGGCAATAAGAAAATGAGATATACCTGCAGCAGTCACGTATCACTCTCGCATTGCTAAATGCTTTACGCTATATGTTTGTTCTGTTATATATACGCAGACTCCATTCATAATTTGACAATCGTCTGGAGCCAGCGGGGCCAACTCAATGAATAATGGTGTTTGGAGTTTTATTCATTTTTGTATTTGGTGGATGGACTGATTGAGTATATATAACATCATGTGTTTTTTTTTTTAAAAATACGAAGATTTGAATAAATTATTGAAGAAATCCGGTTATTTACTATGCTCTGTGTTTGTATAGTAAATATCCGAATTTTTTAATAATTTCGAATCTCGTATTTCAGCAAAAAAAAAAAAAAAAAAAATCACATGACTGTCAATTATACTCATCAGTAACATCACATTTTCATTGAGTTGGGCCCCCTGTGGTCTGAGCTCTCCATTGCGCTGGGCAAGGGGAGGATAACTCTTTCATAATATAAATATATATGGTCAGTCTCATAGTGGCTAAACTATTGTGTACTAGTTTATAAGATAAACTAGTAAATAAAATAATATATCAACTGCCTTTCTGCTATCATATAAATTATATTACGATATTTAGTAGGTCTAACAACTTGAAGTAATCTACTTAGAGTTGTACATCTATTTTAAAAAAACAGTAGCATAATCATTCATGTATATAAGTTTTTTGCTGTAATTAGATATTAGATACACCATTAAACATCAAAATTATGCCTAAAGATTACTATTATTTATGCTGCTGTCGCAGTGGAGCTTCTTTAAGAAAAAGTTATCACGCTTAAGTGAGGTGTACATTATGAACTATGAAACAGAACTATAGTCGCAAACGCGAAAAAAAATCTCTTGTCACTGAAAGGTTTGGTGGATACAGTCACGTGAACAATTGACGCGTTGATTTATTATTGCTAAACTACCTTGACCTTTGCTAAGTGTGTAATTGTTCCTAGCCAACGATCACAAACTACACCTTTTTGGTATTTAATACTGGCCGGACGACATATTATTATGAGATGAAAATGGAGATTTTCAAGACCTTTGTTTTATCAAGAAGTTCTAGTCCTAGAAATCTACCCAAGGATTTTTAAATAAATTCTTTGACACCTAGTACAAGTACCATTTTACGCTTGCACAACACAAGATATAATGAGCTAAGTTTAGACCAATACATGATCCACATAGACCTAATTTCAATCAGATCAATAGTATATAAAAGGAGTTTGAGTGCGCGCATGGCATTACATTACAGTATTGTTTTTGTCTTTTGCTCTCCTCAACATCAGCAATCAAAAAATTAAATAAATGAAGATAATAACAAACAGAATACGAAAGCCATTAATTGGGCTCATTTTAAGGTACAGAAAAAATCGCGTTATTACTCGGAACTCAAATGTTTCGAGAAGCAATAAGCGCGACAGTTTGCGTTAATGATGCGAAATAAAAATTTGTCTTTATAAAAATGAGTGCAACCAGCTTCGTAAAAAAAATAAATTTGTTTGTGGTATACTTACCATCGTTTTTGACTAAATTAAAATTTCGTATCAACATGCACAATATACCTATCACCACACCATTGTTGTAATATTGCTATACACCTTTTTGCTCGTCGACCTAGCATTTGGAATTGATGGGTTCCGTACTATCAAAGAGTTTATCGGACTCTAAATAAATCGAGTCAAGTTATTATTAACTTATATCATTCATTATCAGGGCGTAGGAAGTCGAGGAGGGCAAGGGGAGAGAGGATGGGAGTATGCAACTGCACCCGTTCCTTCAGTGACGGGGGGCAAACACTTCGTGTGTATTTTGCTAACTCCCTAACATGGACCAGAATAAGTCAAGATTTAAAATGGTGGTCTACCCATAGCCCCCCCCATTATCGCCGGACTGTTCAAAAAGTGTTCTAAAATGGCATATTTGAAAGAAAAAGAGTCCTACTGGCTTAGTCACAAATTTCGATAGCACTTCCGAGTTTCTAAAAGAAAGTTTCCGCCCTGCGACGGCGCAAAATTATCCTTATAAAAACGTTTCAAGAACATAATTGTCATAAAATACCTGTTAAAGTGAGTGGATACAATTTCCAAGTACACATGAAGACGATTCTAAAAAAAGATCATTGAAGGATTCTTACGGGTACTGACACTCTCATTGGTATTCAAAAATGGTCTCCATTAAAAATAGATTATTGTTTAATATGCTCTTAGCAAGACAATTAATTCATTATTATTATTTTGAGTTACAAAACAATCGGTGCTGCTGATGGTGTGAATCCGGTATGTTTCAGATCGAGCAAGAACTGCCACACCAAACAATGAGATAGTGATTACGACTAAACTAATTATCACAATTAATCCATTTTTAAATGCAGGTTAACTTTTAAATCGACTAAATTACGGATGGTAGAGAACTGCTTTTTAATAATCGATTACACAATACAATCATGTCCACGTTAAAGCCATATGTCGCGAAAATCTGTTAATTTTTTTCCGCCGGGGGGGAGAACCCGCTCGGACCCTCCCAAAATCACAAAATCTCGCGCCTTCGGAACGCCGCGAGAATTCATCAAAAAATAGCAGTGTAAAAATTCATCTCAGCCATTGAATCGTAAATATTGTTTCCCGGGGTCGACCCCAGGAGCTCGACGAAGAGATCTCCCGCCTCTCCGGCGCGCTAGATCGTACGCTAAATTTTGGCCAGTTTTTTCGGTTTTATTTCTTTAGCGGACCCCACTTGTCTATAATGTGTACAACGGATTAATATTTAATGATATATGAAAATGGTCATATAAAGTTTATCTGGGTTGTGTTGTTGAATTAATCTCCTCCTGATAAGCTGCAGGCACGAGGGGTGGGGGGTTACAATTAATCTATTGAAGACCTTATGCCCCCCCCCACCCCCCCATTACGTTTCCATCTACCGTACGCTGTGGCTGTTTTTGCTGCATCACAATGGAATAAATGTTAATTTCGTATCAACATGCAAATAATAACCTTATGTGTCTTTTCCTTGTTTAGAATATTGTTATAGTGTTTTTATTGTCGACCACGTTGGAGCGAGTCTCCGACTCAAAGTGTTATCGACTTAAATAGAAGTCTATTATTAACATTGTTATTATTTACTATAATTTAAAGTGCAGTAAAACTTGTTTGTTTGTATGTGACTGTCATAGAGATATAATTGTCTCAGGTAATCGGCTAACGGGAAGACAAATATACAATTTAATTATATACGAATATCCTTATCTTTTAGAACAGATGCTCCACCGCTGACCATGGTATTTTTTCACTATCAAGAACAGAGAGACAGAATGATTTAGTATTTTTCTTTTAGTTACAAAGTTACTTACCTGTACACTATTACCACTATTGAAAAGTTTTTGAGCTTTCTAATTTTTACTTCAAGTTAATAGAAAAATAATTAATTGCATCCCGGAAAAATCCGTGGCACTTATATTCTTTATCAAATGAAGTACTGAATTGCGCATGCACAAAGGCGAAATAATTATTTTATATTATTTTTTGTTTTAATTAGGACATATATTCCAGATTAAACACAAATTATTGTTCGAATGATGAATATCATAATTTATGCTTTGTCGGCGTGGAGCATCTTTTAAACAATTTTAAACAGTCGTCTCTAAACATTTTAACCACGATTAACATATTATGCATTATGACTTAGAATATTTAATACATGATGAACAATTCAAATAACATTACTTTAACTTCTGATAATAATTCTGGGTAAGTAAAAAGATTTTGTAATGTTTAAAAGTTAATATGTATTTTAGAATCTTCCACTGGACCTAATATGCGAATGCACGTGTTCAAAATTTTTACGGTTTAACCTCCAGCCAATTTCATCAACAAAAAGGCAGCAAATAAGGTGCATTTTTCCAGAAGATTTTGCTCACTTATTTCCATAATTAACTTTTGTACGGACAACTAAATAATTTGGGCATTCTAAGAAATTAATGATAAAGCATTTCCACAAGTTTGTATTACAACGAGAATTTTCAACTACATGTATACAAGAGCACTACATGTGTGCTCAATCTGGTGTTGAAGACATATTTAATTTCTTGTCGCCATATTATACACGTTGTATAGCTAAATAAATTGGTCGATAGAGGTCTAACTTGTTTGGAAGGAGCAATCTAAGATACAGAAATGGGTAATACTTTTAATTATCATTAATTTATTTATCCATTTTCTTAAAGGGTGAAGGTAAGAAAAACTTGAGAGTGGAGGACATGTCGATAGTTTGTAAATAACAAAACCCGTTTTATTAGGTTTCTTGACGATGATCGGATTACATTGTAATTTTCACAACTGTGGGACGGTAAATAAATTCGAAAGAAAAATAGCAGTGTCGTGAGTTTTTCTCTTATGTAAAATTTAAGTTTCTTCTTGCTCCTCCTATCAGTTAGTACAGTATTATAAACCTGATCACATAAAGAAATTCGTTTTTGGAATAATGTCAACCCCGTAATTATTCTAGCTACATGTCTTTCCTTTGTCCCTTTCTAACTTATCTGAATCAATTGCGAAACACAACCGTCCCAACCGTCCGTCACAAGCATATTCCTAAAATTCGTAGTGAAAAGACGTGTAAAAGATATAAATCTGTAAAGGTATCACGCTTTCCCACATGATATTAAGGTTTTAACGCATGCATTTATTTCTTTCATAACAACAGATTTGTTAGATTTCATTTACATGATCAGACCAATTGGCTTTGAATTAAAGGTACCTCAAGGTGTTTATGAAATTGATAAAATTTTAAAAAGTTAGCATAAAAAATCAAATCTAAATCTGCATCAATGCCACTCAGTTTGAGATGAAGAGCATTTCAGTCTATTGGTGATAAAAAGATACAAGCGCTTCTGTTTTTGCCACTCCCTCTTTATCTTTCTAAATTCGCTAATTAAGTGCAATATTCAATATCTCTGCATGATGATGAGGATTTTCATAGAGCTTATCGTCGATTTACCATTTGATTCATGACGTTTGCAGCGTGTCAAAATTGCTGCATTAAACTTTCAATCATAACTCGATGCGCAGCAAGGATGGGAAACTAGATATTGGGCTTAATGCTAGTTTTACACTATGTTCCGGCGACCACGGTAGCCCCGTTTACCCGAAACGTGGCCGCCCGCCCGTTTGAATTTTGGCTATTTTTTTCTTCTTGGTATTTACAAAATTAGGCATGTGCTCATTCGATTCGTGCGCACGCACAGAGTCTTTTATAAGAACTATTAGGAGATGTTGTACATCCGTTGAGATATAGGGGAAGTGCTGTGTTCCCCGGATGTTAAATGCACACTCAAACGCAAGTCAAGATTTTTAAGCATGAGGAGCATCGAGTCAAGGATAGGGCACCTACGATTCTCCTCTAGGCTTCTGTCATATGAATATCTTTGGTGAGGTGTTCGTCTGTAATACGTTTAACTATCGTTTTAGACTCTAATAAGCACACTCAGTTTTCAATGTATATAATGTAAAACGTTTTTAAACGTTCGCCATAAGCTAATACTATGAATGAAAAGCCTGATGACGGCTTTGTTTGGAGAAATCGAAACAAGTATATTCTTATTTTTGCGAAAGAAACATGTTAATTATTTATAATCTAGTTTTATTATTACATAAATTGTGTCTCAAAGATATAGAAAAAGATAAATCTTTAATCACGTAAGTTGTTTCTCACACGACTCACACATAATTTTTTTCTGGTATATGGTCTTGATCTATAAGAACTGCCTTTCTTGTATAAGAAAAATCATTTGAGGGTTTTAAATGTGGTTTTGATAATTGACTATTTCTTTTTATTAATACAACGATATTCATATTCGAAGTAGGACATAATTAATTGTACGACAGGACCAGTAGCTAATGATACTCTAACATATATTTGTTGAGCTAACGTAGAACTTGTATAACGTTAACACGCCGTATTCACGTCGGGTTTTCAACCCGAGTGCTAACGAACCCGGAGTGATGTGCCCTGACACGACAGCATTCGAAACGGCTATATAAATGCCACTATGGCTTGGCCGGTCAAAAAACTTATAGAAAAAACCACTAGGAACAAAATGATTATATCGGAGCACCACCAAACGTGCAGCATTCTGCATCACACGATGATAAACAACATGGGAAAAATCGCAAAACAGACCGTCACAAAACTTGATATCCCAACCGCTGTAGAGAATCCCTAGGAGTGTTTTGATAACACGTTCATCCAGAGACCATTAGGAATGTGTTATTGTGTAAGGATGCACAAATTCAAACGTACGCGTGTTACTTTTTGTTACGTCAATCCACGTTTTTGTACGTCCTGTGGCGGTTTCGCAACCGGCATCTGTACCGTGACTTCCGTGGCAAATTTTTTGACTAGTTTTAAAAAATCTGGCACGGCAATCCTACGGTAACATCACGACCGCCTAACTGTTTGTCTGATCACGTATCTATGGATCTAGTACACCATTTGTCTCTACCTGTTTGTCTCGGCGGTCAGCCCACGTTTTGTCCAGCTGGTAGCCTGAAACGGGGCTGCCGTGACGCCGGGAACATAGTGTAAACCTAGCATTATGGCCTTTCCATCCAGAAAAATGAACATCTATGACAGTTACCCCAAAAAGAACTCCTATAAATTAAATACCAAGCTACATCCTAACATGGCCCACATTTTAAAATCTGTATCATCTGCAAAATATTAGGAGTAACTGCTCACCAATATAATCTTAAATGGAACATCCACTGTAATAACATCTAATGGCAACACATCCTTGATTTCCTCGGAGAAAATTTACAAATATCAAATACCAATCGGTTTAAAGAAAAAAGGCCCCTATTTTTAAATATAAGTTATCTAAGTTAAAGGACCCCACCAAAAAAGAATTTGGGGAAAGTCAGCAGTTATATGTATAGGACCCCCTACACACATTCATCACATAACATGTACCAACAATAGAAAAAATTCAAAGACGAAGTAGACAAGAGTATTGTCATAAAACAACTATAGAAAAACGACAGTGTAAGTAAGTAATACTCTCTCATGCCACAAGGCGTTAAAATCTGCCTAGTAGTTCTACAAAAATATCCACTGTCCACTTATAGCAGTTCTACAATCTTCCTCTCTATAATGTATGTAAATTTATACTTCATACTGCGATGCATGTTATGTACAATATCTTACATTTTTGTCGCTACCAGTAACGTGGTAACATTAGTGCAAATTAAATAATGCCATTCGCAACCAGCAATAAGTGAGTTCCAATGCCCAGAAGTTAAAATTATAAGCTCACGCCACTTGGTTGTCTAACATGGTGTTTGATCTACTGATATCAGTGTAATTTTTTTAATTTATCGGGGGCTGAATTATCTGTGTTTAAGTTATCGAAAACTTACTTGTAGTTTTACTCACTTTAATGTTCTATATAACAAACCACGAAAACATATATACATATGTATAAATATGTTTCCTGCTAAAAACCCAAGCAATTTAACACCAGTGGGACAAGGACCTAATAATCTTTGTTCTGACCGAGTGTGACGTCAGTCCACTGAATGTTACGAGTACTGGTAAGTTACATACATACATTTGTTATAAACACTGGCACGTTAATTGCCACATGCACAAGTGTTTAAGAAAAAAGTAAATTTCTGACAAATGAAATGAGGGGAAAACAATTTTTTCACAAAAACAGTGCATCGTCTAAAAGAAGGAGTATTTAATAATTTTATTTATAAACTGAATAAAGTAATTGCTAGGATCGCATATATTGGGCATTCGCTATAGTATCCTAAGACCAATAGTCTACGATCTAATGGCCAAGTATTCTGAAAACAGACTATAGATTGCAGAACTAGCCACCAGACGTGATCGCGCGACGTACTTACCATTGTCATGAGCAATCACAGAAACTTGAAGCGAACGTAAAACTGTGCACGATTATGTATCTGGTTCGGGCGGATTCTCCTTAACTCGGATTTTGGAAAATGATTTTTAGACAACAATTCTCAGTTTGTTTCAAGCGGATTTTAATGCTTGATAAGCTCTGTCCAATACTAATCATGAACCACCACTTAATATCGCACAATACTGAAAGTATCGATTTTTAAGTTATAATAAGAAAACCTTATACAGTATAGAACAAAAAAATATCAGACCCCCCCACCATGAACTGGATGATCAAAGGGAGGAGACGATGGGCCATAAGGGGATATTACACAGAATCCAACTATAAACCAAAGCAATATTTCGATCCAACTATTTAATTCAAACATATAAACACAAAAGTGTGACGAAAAACACGTAAGTTAAGCTGATTGATTACACCGATTGGCCTATTAAAAAACGCTAATAACAAAACTACACAGTAAAATCCGTTAGGTTTCTTACCGATGTCTCTGGGCATCGATGTCGGAGATCAGGCTGGAAGAACGTTCGATTTGTTTCTTTCAGTGATTAATGAAAATATGATCGAATCCCCGTTGCTGAAATGTTTGTAACACAACTTGGTATAAGTTTCTTCATACTAAATAAATGTTACTTCCAGAGTCCGAATAGGAAGTGGATGAGTTAATTGAACGTCGACTTATATCAACTATAAATTCGCTTGTAAAAACACATCTATTGGGTTTGCTAAAATCAATATCCGATAAGAATATCCGTAACTGGTGCAGCAGTTTACCCCGTGGGTTCGCTTCAAGCTCTGGATGCCGGCAGAATCAAGTGGCGATACGTCGTGTGCGGCTCAATGTCTATAGTCTGTTTTCAGAATACGGCCATAGATCGAGCTATATGGTCTTATAGGGAATAGCTAGCGAATGTCCCAATATTATGCGACAGCATACTTTATCAGTTTATAAATAAAGTTATAAATACTTCTTCGTTTTAGACGATGCATTTTTGAAAAAAAATTGTTTTCCCCCTCATTTTTTTTCAATTTGTAGAAATTTACTTTTTTTTTCTAAACGTGCATGTGCAATCATGTGCAGGTGTACAAATGTATGTATGTAACTTCATGTACGTGAAGTTAACATTCAGGCTTGACGTCACACCTGGTCAGAGAACAAAGATTAGGGCCATGCCCACTGGGGTGGTCTAAAATTGGCTTGGGTTTTAGTCAGTAATACAGAATATTTAACATTAATTATTACGGATATATGTATACAAGGTTAACTATTTCAGGAAAATGTTTTACATGTAGACATATGGGGGCATTGCCTTGAGTGTGCAGATTGTTAATAAAATGATGATCACGAGAATATCTTTGTTTTTAGTTATTTTGTTACATCGTTTAACTGTTTTATAGCATGTGACTACTGTAACGCTATAGTCATGTGACATATTCCATCTATTGTACAGAGTTACCTCCCGTGCAGGTAGGTATTCCAATGTGACGTCATTTTATTTTGTGAGTGAAAAGTATGACGTTACGCTCGCAAACAGATGACGTCACAATCAATACCTTCCCGCAAGGGCAGACTCTGTAATATGCATGTACGGAATACACACTCACATATAAGAATGATTAAAGGATTTGTGCAGTCAAAAATGATAATTTCAGTTTATGCTGGAAATGGCTTTTATTAGCACGTGTAGAAACCTCTCCGTGCCGCGCGCGACCGAAATAACCTGTAAGCCGTCGATATCGAGGTCCAAAATTCTGACCGCCCGATTATGCATATTTTCTAGCTCGAAACCGTGTGACGTCATAATAGTCCGTGGCTTATAGCTGTACTATAACTGATGTGCTATCACTTACATCGATGGTCACAGGAAAAGCCGACCTACGATTTTTTATGATTACTTTTGAGTGCAGTTAATCGTACAATAACTTTGGCTCGAATGTAAATAACTAAAAGAGTGAAATTCGATGTCTCAAATACTCTAATTTATGCTCTAATAGCAGGTATCTTCGTGTAATTATGAAAGAAAATCCACACAGAAAAGTTTCGGATTTTTTTGTCGAGGAGTTCAGCAACGAATAAGCTTTAATTAGATACTATTTTCCTGTAGTCTGTATCGTTGATACATTGTGAATTACAAAGTTTGTGACTGTAAAATGAAATTTAACGTAACAATTTAAGAAATCCTTGATTAAAGTAGTGACGTACGTACACACCGATGATTGATCATTAAAAACATTGTGTTGTGTGTGACTAACCGAATAAATTGAGATACATTTATTAAAATACCATAAAACGTTTCAACATGTGGTAGAAAGAATTTATTTTTTTATATGATAAAAGATCTAAATATTGATATTAAGCAAAACAAACTATTTTTTCAGACCTTACGGTCGCTTTCAATTCTTAATAGGTAAACGAGTAGATACACCGATACAGATATATAATCAGCCATGCCTTTGGTTTGATGGTTATGTAATACCTTGACCAGGATGTTGTTTACCTGTACACAACGCCATTCATCGAACTCACCTGTAATTACCTGGCCGCGGGTAATTTGCTATTCGGTGGACTATATCGGGTATTTGCTATTGTCTTACGGTCAATAATGTTAGGACATCTGTTAATTGGATTGTGATTTGAATTATGGAAACCCCGTACACCTACGCTCTAAGATTTTTTATTGTCACCTCCATTTTTAAAATGAAAATGTAAAAGCAAATGGAAATAAAATATCCCTGATCATACCTAGGAATATATATTACATATCTATATGTCGTACACAGGTAAAACAATAATGGAAGTTGACTTATTTAGAAATAAAAATGGTTCTAAGAAATATTTCAACTAAAGGTTTAACCTTGAAAATTATTCCAGTCTAGTACTGTAATTACGGAATTGTGGCATATAGCAATCTTCCGTAATTTCTAAGGTATAAGTAAAAATTCTAAGCATATATTCTTACCATTTCGAATCTACATGTACGTGTATAGTCATACAAGAAGTGTTACAACATTACCACACTAAATATACTTAGCTAAATATCACAAAGTATATTTTTGAAAAGGGTACAAGATATTATATCTATTTATAATGCCTGTATACAAGTAATTTCATTTTTTCATTTGAACACTATATGTGGTTAGTTTTTGGATAATACGATAAATTTTCATATATCATACTATTAACAATCTTGGTATGATATACAAAAGGATCGACAATGAATATACTATTTTAAGGATTTAGTATAATTTTGAAATAATGAATTTAAATCTACACTTATACTGTAATTTAGAAACATATATCAGAAATATCATTGATGTATTTCTGATTTTTAGTAAACGTTATGGAAAAAGTTTCAAAGGCAACAATATAGATATACATATTATTTTCGGTATAAGTTCGGTACTGTTACTCCAATATCACATAACTGAAACCGTCCACATTTTATTTTTACAAAAAAACTGTGCCGTGTTTGCATCGTTATGGCAGAAGTTTGAAATAAAAACACAGGCGAATTCCCCGAACACCAACTCTGGTAAAGACAAAGGGAGGTGTTAATGTAGGGAACCCTTTGAAGTTTAGTTATAGTCTGTTTCAAAATCTAACACCAACTCGGGTAACTTTTGAACTAGGTAATTTTTAACTTATATGATAAGATACATTATAAGATACAATAAATGTACAATTTTGTTAATTGCAAGTATTAGTTTAAGTATATATATATCAATTATTACTATTTTTTCCCAAAATAATCATATGATAATACACACTGCACAATATCTATATATATTTTACTAAGCACTAAAGTAATTCAATGGTTTCCAAAATAATCTATAATGATAAGATATGTTATCAAAGTGTCTCATATACATTTGGATGTACATATGGTACGCAAAATATTTCATTTCTAGCTAAATTTACCAAGATGCAGCAGCTGTGATGCTGAGTCGTATGTCATCAAGTCGATGGTTCCAGTCTGGTAGCGGTCTTTCAGGGTTGCCAGGCGTCTGTCGATGTTTACATACTTCTTCTTGCGGGGTTGGATTGGAGCTCCAGCATCTCTCTGTATCCGGCTGATGTCGTTCATGTTCTGCATGTCCTTGAACATCTGTATAATGGTGTATATGTTGGGATGTGAGTGCATAACTCGTCTCTTTAGTTTCCCATGCCATGCTTCCAGGTGGTTTGTAGTGCGTGGACCCTCAGTCAGGGAGTGGTTCCATGTCGTTTTTTCTCCATCTACCCACTGTTCTGTCACGTAGTCGGTGAATGGTAGGAGTGGATGAGGGATGTCGGCATCATTGGCATCCTCCAGGGCCTGGAACCAGACGTCTTCTACACGCTCCATGGGAATGAGGGGCAAAACAGGATTCTGTTGTTGCCTTCACCATCGTCAAACAGTAGAAATTGTTCACCAGTCGATGTCTCTGTCCATCTTCCATCCAGGTTGAGGTCGACCATGGTTTTTGGTAGTGGTGGAGTCTGCTTACGACGAGCTTTGTAAAGTGATGACATGGCACTGTAGAAGGTTGGCAGATGCTGGACCACAGCTTTGGAAGAGTCATCCCAGTCGTTGTCTCGAAGTTGGTTTGGGTCGCACGGACTCTGCACAGCGGTTGCTAATCTTGTTCATGATCTGCTTGGCAACAACGTTGGCTGGGTCAGAGGCATGTGTGTGAGGATGTCTTCCGAAACTGACTTGTATGTCGTTCAGTGTTGAGAGGGAGGCTGAACAGCCGGAAGTAGAGCATCTCCAGAAGGTCCTGTCGCCACTTTTACGGGTCTGTCTGTAGATGAAGCCGTCATGGGATAGGTTACGTCCGCCTCTTCTGTTGATGATGAACTTAACGTTGATCTGTGCGTTTGCCATTCCGTGTGTGATAAAATATAATTACAGTAAATTGGAAAATTCTACTACGGTTGTTTTACAAAATCTATATAACCTAAAACTAAAAACTAAAACAAGTCAGAAATTCTAAGAAAATGACGAGAAATTAAAAAATCTAGTACAGTAGTTCTATCATATATTTACACTAATATATACATTATTCTACAGCAGCTTGGCAATAATTAACTGTTACTGATTTACTGATCACCTATCAGATGAGTTGATTTACCTGAGATTTACCTGTGATCTTGCAATGAGAGCAATTCTGAGATAGACTATAACTCCCTACCAACACACCTTAATCCCTATGAAAACTCCCCACCCTACCCAGAGTTGGTGTTCGGGGAAGACCCCATTCAGACCTATAAATACACAGACATCAATTTTTAAATAAACAGAATACAAAAAGGTTTCCTTATCTTGATTCAAATTTTCGTGGAAATTTATGACATTTTGTAATTTAAAAACAGTTACTCTCTGACACCAGCAAGCAACACAACTCCTCCTAAATATAACTATGCCATCGACTGCTAGAAATTGAACTATGTACTAAGACAAAGAATGACATTTAATGCCGGGCTAGATTGTCACTCGAATCAAAGCTCCCAAAAGAGTACCTTGGTATTCCATTCCACATCCTAATTATACCTTTGAGATATTTATAAAACGACATCCCTGTTAACGCTATCGCCAGTCTGAGCTCTTATCAGTATTCAGTGGTAAATACTTATATAATGGTTCATTAAAACGCTATCTTGTAAACTAGAAAAATGTTTTGATAAGGTTTGATTTAAACATACTTTCTCTGTATCAAATTTATACAATGGGATCGGGCACAACTTGTCCAACTTATTTTAAACCCTCTCCAAATACAATTTAATAAATACATACACAACAAAATGACATATATTTTCTTGTGTACGATTTGGAGAGGGAGAGATATATAGAGAAGGAAAGAGGATCGAGGCAGAAAAGAGGGGAGTGAGAGAAGGGTAAGAAAGTTTCGGTATCATTTTTTAAAGATTCGATTCACTAGAATAATCAAATTTTCTTATGCTGCTAGCAGAAGATTAAATAGAAAGAATGTCTTAACACGCTGCATTGTACATGTAGTTTCAAACCAAAGAGTCCCGTTAAAACTGAAGTATTTCATATTTCTATTTACAAATTTAAGAAATTATGCATTGTTCATATTGTAGATCAACTTACAAATTAAGATGAAAAAACTTTATCAAAGCAAATGTACTATTTTCTGTATCTTTGCAATATACATTACAGACAATGTACAACGACGTCAAGTTCAACCCCGGTAGAAAAAGAGGGATCAGTTGTATAAAATGCACGTTAATTTTTCCAAGCCACATATTGATATATCTTATTGCTTATACATGTACCATAAAGATGATATACTACTGCTACATTTGCTGTTTATACACGGCCAATGAGTAGATCATGACATTCTATTTTTTGACCTATGGAGTAGATCATGACATTCTATTTTTTGACCTATGGAGTAGATCATGACATTCTATTTTTTTAATAATGGAGTAGACTATGACATTCTATTTTTGACTGCATTCGCCTGTAAAACACTATTTATGATATCTGTTTACTTATTAATTCACGTAATCACAAACATTACCCATTAACCAGAATGTCCAATATTTTTTTTTATTTTCTATCCTGTCTGTATACACATGAAATTATAAACTTATATCTCTGTCTCAAGGTTATATATACAATGTTAAAGTTTCGTTATCATTTTTTAAAGATTTGATTTACTAGAATAAACAAATTTCTTATGCTGCTAGCAGACGATTAAATAGAGGTATGTCTTAACACGCTACATTGTAGATGTAGTTTCAAACCAAAGAGTCCCGTTTATATAACCATGCTCTTCGACTCGGGGACTATACAAAATGTACCTCGCCAGACAACAATATAGGAGAACAGTTCCCACTGGAAAGGGCCATAATAGAATAATAACGTAAAACATATTTCACTTATTACAGGCAATCTGATCAGTCAAAATTTATGCCTAATACATAAGAGACACTCGTGTCAGCGTTTCTCGCATTAAACAGGTGGCGTGTACGGTAACGTTACATCAAATATGAAGAGATCTTTGGAAATTTATCAATAAACAAATTTCACAGCATTTTACGACCTGTTATTTCTTAAAATTATGTAAATTCACAATTACATCACTAGTTTTAATCTTTTAATCACACTTCACAGCTATAGACAAGAAAGTCAAATTGAAGCGAAAGGCTAACCATTACTTTGCTGCCATGTTTGTTTTTCTTGCTCCCGCTTTGGAGGTGGTGTGAGATTTTGTTCCGAGAACAATGTTCTCGTTTCATGTTTATTACGTTATCGCCGGAGACCATTGTTCTTGTTTCAAGGACATGTATATGGCAAGCCAAGGTACTTTTTATTCTATTAATTCCGATATCGGAAATTCTATTTTGATATCAGGAATTAGAAAAAAGGTTTCCTTATCAGAAATTCTAATTCTGATATGGGAAATTCTAATTCTGATATGGGAAATTCTATTTCCGATATCAGAATTAGAATTTCCGATAACAGAATTAGAATTTCCGATATCAGGAATTAAAAGTAATTTGCGATATCGGAAATATGGGAAATTCCATTCCCGTTAACAGAAGTAGAATTTTCGATATCGGGAAATAGAATTTTCGACGGTCAGTATGTTTAGTAATCACGCGATTGTGACTTTATTATTATTATTTCCTTTATTTCCTCCAATATTGAAGAGTTTACAGAAAATAATACATAAATAAAGAAAGAAACATTCTAACATACACACGTTACACACATATATACATATCGATCAATACAAGAAAATACTATTAGATATTCGACTACATTTCGCCATTATCTGATAGCGGAGAATGCTTATAATAATTAGCTACAAACATATGTAGACGAGACATCGCAAATGATACATACAGTTTGTAATAACAGATATATATGTATCAAAAGTCTATATATAAGGCCAGCACAAAAACATACATAATATAAATACTCTGGAGTTCACAAGATTAAGCATACATATAACTTCAGTTGAAGTTAATACAATCAAATATTTGCCTAAAAAAAAAAAAAAAAAAAAAGAAAAAAAGGTCAGTTATGGATACCACTTTGTACGAACATTTTGTTAACAATGATAATTGAGTTTAGTCTAAAGTCTTCCATTTCATTTTGAGATAAATGGTAGTTACACACACACACACACACACACACACACACACACACACACACACAAAGGCGTTTTAAATATTATCTTTAGAGTCGTTTGTGTGACTCTGACGCTTTGGAATTTTCCGCCTGGCAAAAGAAAATGAGATATATGCAGCAGTCACGTATTCACCGCATTTGCAAATGCTTTACGCTATATGTTTTGTTCTGGTTATATATAGCAGTCATTCAATGAACAATCGTCTGAGCCACAGGGGGCCAACTCAATGAAAATGGTGTTGTCATTCATTTTTGTATTTGGTGGATGGACTGATGAGTATATATAACAGTCATGTGATTTTTTTTTCAAAAAATACGAGATTTGAAAAATTATTAAAAAATCCGGTTATTTACTATCTCTGTTTTATAGTAAATATCCCGATTTTTTAATAATTTTTCGAATCTCGTATTTCACAAAAAAAAAAAAAAAAAATCACATGACTGTCATATATACTCATCAGTAACATCCATTTTCATTGAGTTGGCCCCTGTGGTCTGAGCTCCCATTGCCGCTGGGTCAAGGGAGATAACTCTTTCATATATATATATATATGTCAGCTCCATAGTGCTAAACTATTGTGTACTAGTTTATAAGATAAACTAGTAAATAAAATAATATATCAACTGCTCTGCTATCAAATAAATTATATTACGATATTTAGTAGGCTACAACTTGAAGTAATCTACTTAAGAGTTGTAACATCTATTTTAAAAACCAGTAGCATATACATCATGTATATAAGTATTTTTGTGTTAATTAGATATATAGATACACCATTAAACATCAATTATTGCCTAAAGATACATATTATTTATGCTCTGTCGGCAGTGGAGCTTCTTAAAGAAAAGTATCACGCTTAAGTGAGCAATCTCTTCCAGAGTGCATTGCGGTTACCCTTCAAATGAAGGGTAACCGCAATGCACTCTGGGAGAGATTGTTATAGGCCATGGGCTAGGAGGGTCCCACATGCACCCCCCCCCCCCCCAAAACTCCGACCCAATATTTTCTGAACCCTTATGACCCACTGATCACAAATCCAAATGTTAACATTGCATAAGTGGGATGAAACTTCCGGTTTATGACGTCATCAAGATGGCCGCCATCTCGAATTCACTAAAAAATTGAAAAAATAGTCATAACTTAAACATTTTTCAACGGAAGTAGACAAATGAGTATCAAAATGACCACATGTAGAACAACAAATACATATCAGGACCAAAAAATCCAATATAATGTAGTGATTTCTACGCAGGAAATGAAAAAAATCGGATTTTAAAGCCTCAAAAATGGTGATTTTTCAGCAAATTTTTCATATTTGTTTGACGCAGCAAAAATGTTCCCAACAACAATCTATTATTTCTAATTAAGTTGTTGACCAACTTATCAATCAGTTTAAACAACACAACAACAACAAAAAACCAATGTTAACATTGTATTGGTTCCGTTATGACGTCATCAAGATGGCCACCATCTCGAATTTCACTAAAAAAACGAAGAATGTCCTAACACTGATAATTTTCAACTACAGTAGACAAATGTGTATCAAAATGACCACAATTAGAACGACAAATACATATCAGGACCAAATAATCCAATAGTGTAACGATTTGTACGGAAGAAATAAAAAAAATAATCTTTTAAGCTCAAAAATGGTGATTTTTCAGCAATTTTTTCATACTTGCTTGACGCAGCAGAATGTTTCCCAATAACAAATTATTACTCGTAAATCATTATTTTAAACTCCTATCAATCAGTTTAATTCAAAAACAACATCAAAAAATATATAGAAATGCAAAAAAGAATGTATTGTTATATCCTCAATTTGTGTAGATTAGCATCGTCTCAAAAATAAACACAACACCTATTGATTAGCGTAACAAATGTAACCTAAGCTAAGCCTGTGTTCCCGTTAATATCATTAACAGTTCCCAAAGCGTTTGTGTCTTTGAAAATGAGCACATTCATTGGTTTATTTCCTATGCATAGCATAAGCAAAATGTCAGATGGTTACTACAATGTCACTATAAATAATATGTCTTTCCAACTGGTTCTCAATGATAACCATTATAATTGTGCGTGCTTTCTCGCCTCACTGACCTATCACTGAAGAGACTCGCATATCTGGTAGCTGGTACATTGCAGTCCAAATAAGAGTACTCGAGATATCAGTATCCCAATTCGTCGAAAGCCAGATCGACGTTTTCGATGTCGATGAGCTCATTGGACACTGCATTACCAGTGTTGTTCTAGCCTTTATGACCCATCCATGACCAGAGTTCATATCAGAAACAACAGGTTCAGGGATGTGGGATCTCTTCAGATTCTAACATTATCGTATGTATATGCTGTTTCAATTCTCCGGCATAATGGAAATTACACCAGATGCACATTCTTTCCAATGTGGAATTGGTTCTCCTTAGCACATAACTCCATAATTTGGTATGAAGTACTATTCATCAATCTTGTGGACCCTCGTGCAACCATAAATGCACAGGTGATATCATTGAGGTCATTAATGAGGGCATAAATGTTAAATGTTTTTCATTGGTCTGACTTCCCCACTCCGTGTAAAGGTGCTGGTTGTGTCACATCTGGTATATGCGCAAAGAGACAAATTGAAGACTCTCCAGTAAAAAGTTCCTCTAAAGTGCTTTCCAGACTTGCAAAGAGTGAAAACTTCACTGCAGACTCTCATTTATGACCTCAAAGAATCCGCTTGTGCCACCTGATGGTCATTGAGGTACACCAAGAATGAGGAATTGTGCTTCATACGAAATTAAGGAGAACCAACTCAACCCTCCGCAGAATGTTGATCTGCTGTCTTTTCCATCATGCCGGGGAGCTCGGTTAAGCAGGAACAAATATATGTGATCTAGGTGAAACTAGGTGGAAAACAGGAAGAGCTCCCCAATCCCTGAAGCCGATGTTTTCTGATCTTAACTCTGACCTATGGACAGTTGACAAGTTAGAACCACGATGGTAACCCGGTAATGTAATTGTCACATTAGGTCACCGAGGTCGAAGACGACACTCTGGGCGAGAAAAGCACGCACAACGAAAATGATTAGCATTAAGAACTAGTAAAGAAATATTGTGACACCTGTAGTAACCATCTTATATTTCCTGCGTTATACACAGGAAATAAACAATGGTGCTCATTCTAAAAGACACCATATGTTTCGAAAAGTGTCATGGTATTTATGGAACTTTAATTGATACCCTATAGCCTAGTTAGCGTTTTGCTGTAATAATTCAGTTTGAGAGGCTACTAGTCTACACAATTTCGAACATGAAATAGGATTATTTTGAAAGTCCACTTAGAATTCAGCCAACTTTAAATTCAAATTTGTTAAGATATAAAATCGTCAATAGCCAATGTTATATTCAGGAAAATTCCAACAACCAGGAAACATGTAGTGTTACCGGTTGGAAAAAATAACAATATAGCCGCATCCGTAATGTTTTGTAAACCAAATGATGGTATAACAATTCTCTTTTGCATTTCTATATATTTTTGTTGTTGTTGTTTTAACAGATTGATAAGAGGTCAAATAACTGATTGTGAATAATAATTTGTTGTTGGGAAACAATTTTGCTGCGTCAAGCCAAATATGAAAAAATGCTGAAAAATTACCATTTTTGGCTAAAATTTTTTATTTTCATTTCCTGCGTTCAAATCACTACATATATTGATTATTTGGTCCTGACAATGTATTTGCTTGTTCTATTTGGTCATTTGATACCTCATTTGTCTACTTCAGTTGAAAAATGTCAATTTATGACTATTTTTTAATTTTTCAGTGAAATTCGGAGATCGGTGGCCATCTTGATGACGTCAATAACCGGAACTTAATACGATGTTCAACATTGGTTTTGGTTGTTTTGTTGTTAAACTGATTGATAAGTGGGCAAAAAAACTTATTAGAAATAAGTAAATTGTTTGTTGTTTGGGAAACATTTTTGCTGCGTCAAACAAAAATATGAAAAAATTTGCTGAAAAAATCACATTTTTGAGCTTTAAAATCGATTTTTCATTTCCTGCGTAAGAACACTACATATATTGGAATTTTTTGGTCACTGATATGTATTGTTGTTCTAATTGTGGTCATTTTGATAACCTCATTTGTCATACTTCGGTTTGAAAAATGTTAATGTTATGACTATTTTTCAATTTTTAGTGAAATTCGAGATGGCGGCCATCTTGAATGACGTCATAACCGAAGTTCATCCCAACTTATGCAATCATGTTAACACTTCGGATACTTTGGTGAAGCGTCCACAGTGTTCAATCAAGGGTTCAAAAATGAACTTTGGTTCTGGAGGTTTGGGGGGGGTGCATGTGGAACCCTCTAAGGCTCTCCCATGGTCCTATGAAGCGAGATGTACCATTATGAAAAAACTATGAAACAGACTATAGTCGCAAAACCGAAAAAAAATCTCTGTCACTGAAAGGTTTGTGGATACAGTCACGTGACAAATTGACCGATTTATTGCTAAGCCTACCTTGACCTTGCTATGTGTATGTTCCTCCAAGCGATCACACACTTTGTATTTTATACTGGCCGGCGACATATTATTATCATGAAAAATGGAGATTTTTCAAGACCTTTTTTTTCAAGAGTTCTAGGCCTAGAAATCTACCCAAGGATTTATAAATAAATCTTTGACCTAGTACAGTACCCAACACAGATTATATAGGCCTACATGTAATAACCCTAATTTCAATCAGATCAGTTATAAAGGTTTTCGCGCCATGATATTAAACATATTTTGCTTTTTCTCCTCAACAACAACAAAAAATAAATAAATGAAATAATAACAAAAATTACGAAAGCCGATTAATTGGGCTCATTTTGGTAGCAGAAAAAATCGCGTTATTACGCGAAACTTAATTTGGTCAAAGTTTCGAGCAATAACGCGACAGTTTGCGTAATAATGCGAAATAAAAAATTTGTCTTTTAAAAAAATTAGTCCAATCAGCTTTCGTAAAAAAAATAAATGTTTGTACACCATGGAATAAATTAAATTTCGTATCAACATGCAAATAATACCATACCTTGTTGTAAATATTGTATATTTTTATGTCGACCACTTGGAAGAGTCTCCGACTCAAAGTGTTATCGACTCTAAATAAAGTCTATTATTATTATTATCATCATTATCAGGGGCGTAGGAAGTGGGAGGGC
>SAYR01016830.1:150381-168605 GCA_004382745.1 Argopecten irradians irradians | reverse complement strand
AAGGGGAGAGAGGATGGGAGTATGCAACTGCACCCGTTCCTTCAGTGACGGGGGGCAAACACTTCGTGTGTATTTTGCTAACTCCCTAACATGGACCAGAATAAGTCAAGATTTAAAATGGTGGTCTACCCATAGCCCCCCCCATTATCGCCGGACTGTTCAAAAAGTGTTCTAAAATGGCATATTTTGAAGAAAAAGAGTTCCTACTGGCTAGTCGATTTTCGATAGTACTTCCGAATTTCTAAAAGAAGGTTTCCGCTGCGACGGCGCAAATTTCCTTAAAAACGTTCAAGAACATAATTTTCAAAAATCCTTTAAAGTGAGTGAATTCAATACTAACATGAAGACGTTACTAAAAAAGATCCATTGAAGGATATCTTAAGGCTTCGTACTAGACATTCATAGTATTCAAAATGGTCTCCTTAAAATGATTACTTAATGTTTAAATGCTCTTAGCAAGACAATTTAATTCTTATTATTATTTTAGAGTTTTACAAAACAATGTGCTGCCGATGGTTGAATCCGGTATGTTTCAGATCGAGGCAAGAACTGCACACAACATGAATGTGATTACGACAACAATGGTATCACAATTATCCATTTTTAAATGCAGGTTAACTTTAAATCGACAATTACGGATGGTAAGAACCGCTTTTTAATATCGATTACAAATACATCATGTCATAAACATATGTCGCGAAAATCGTTAATTTTTTTCCGCCGGGGGAGACCCCCGGACCCTCCCAAAATCACAAAATCTCGCGCCTTCGGACGCTCGCAAATTCATCAAAATACACTGTAAAAATTCATCTCAGCCATTCAATCGTAAATATTTTTCCCGGGGTCGACCCCGCTCGACGCAAGAGATCTCGCGCCTCTCGGCGCTAGACGACGCTAATTTTGGCCAGTTTTTCGGTTAATTTCCTTTAGCGACCCCACTTGTCTATAAATGTGTACAACGGATTAATATTTAATGATATATGAAAATGGTATATAAAGTTATATATGGGTTGTGTTGTTGAATTAATCTCCTCCTGTAGGCTGCGGCACGAGGGGTGGGGGGTTACAAAATATTGAAGACCTTTGCCCCCCCACCCCCCCATTACGTTTCATCTTCCTACGCCTGTTTGTTGCACACAATGGAATAAATTTAATTTCGTATCAACATGCAAATAATAACCATAGCTTTTGTTTAAATATTGTATATTTTTATGTCGACCACTTGGAAGACGAGTCTCCGACTCAAAGTGTTATCGACTCTAAATAAAGTCTATTATTAATTTTTATTTACTATAAAAGGCAGAGAAACTTGTTTTGTTTTATGACCGTCATATATACTTCCAGGTAATGGCTAGGGAGAAATAACATTTAATATTACGAATACTTTATCTTTAAAAGATGCTCCACCGCTGACAATGGTATTTTTTCACTATCAAGAACAGGAGCAGATGATTTAGTATTTTTCTTTTAGTTACAAAGTTACTTACTTACACTATTACCACTATTGAAAAGTTTGAGCTTCTAATTTTTACTTCAAGTTAAAATATGAAAAATAATTAATTGCATCCCGGAAAAATCCGTGGCACTAATATTCTTTATCAAATGAAGTACTGATTGCGCATGCACCAAAGGCGAAATAATTATTTTATATTATTTTTTGTTTTAATTAGGACATATATATACAGATTAAACACAAATTATTGTTCGAATGATGAATATCATTAATTGCTCTGTCGGCGTGGAGCATCTTTTAAACAATTTTAAACAGTCGTCTCCTAACATTTTAACCACGATTAACATATTATGCATTATGACTTAGATATTTAATACAGATGAACAATTCAAATAACATTACTTTAACTTCTGATAATAATTCTGTAGTAAAAAGATTTTGTAATGTTTAAAAGTTAATATGTATATTAGAATCTTCCACTGGACCTAATATGCGAATGCACGTGTTCAAAATTTTTACGGTTTACCTCCAAAGCCAAATTTCATCACCAAAAAGGCAGCAAATAAGGTGCATTTCCAGATTTTGCTCATTAATTTCCCTAATTAACTTTGTACGGACAACTAAATAATTTGGACATTCTTAGAAATAATGATAAAGCATTTCCACAAGTTTGTATTACAACGAGAATTTTCAACTACATGTATAAGAGCACTACATGTGTGCTCAAATCTGGTGTTGAAGAATATTTAATTTCTTGTCGCCATATATACATATAGCTAAATAAATTGGTCGATAGAGGTCTACTTGTTTGGAAGGAGCAATCTAAGATAAGAAATGGGTAATGACTTAATATCATTATTTATTTATCCAGTTTCTTAAAGAGTAGAAGGTAAGAAAAACTTGAGAGTGGAGGAAGTCGATAGTTTGTAATAACAAAACCCGTTTTATTGTTTCTTAGAGCATATCGATTACATTGTATTTTCACCAACTGTGGGAGGTAATTAGATTCGAAAGAAAAATAGCAGTGTCGTGAGTTTTTCATCTTATGTAATAATTTAAGTTTCTTCTTGCTCCTCCTATCAGTTAGTACAGTAATTATAAACCTGATTCACTATAAAGAAATTCAGTTTTTGGAATAATGTCAAACCCGTAATTATTCTAGCTACATGTACTTCCCTTTGTGCCCTTTCTAACTTATCTGAATCAATTGCGAAACAACAACCGTCCCAACCGTCCCGTCACAAGCATATTCTAAAATCGTAGTGTAAAAGACTTAAAATATAATCTGTAAAAGGTATCACGCTTTCACATATATTTAAGTTTTACGCAATGCATTTATTTTCTTCATAACAACAGATTTGTAGATTTCATTTACATGATCAGACCAATTGGCATTTGAATTAAGAGTTACCTCAAGGTGTTTATGAAATTGACTAAAATTTTAAAAAGTTAGCATAAAAAATCAAATCTAAATCTGCATCAATGCCACTCAAGTTTGAGATGAAGAGCATTTCAGTCTTATTGGTGATAAAAAGATACAACGCTTCTGTTTTTGCCCTCCTCTTTATCTTATTCTAAATTCGCTATTAAGTGCAATATTCAATATCTCTGGCTATAGATGATGAAGGATTTTCATAGAGCTTATGGCAGTCCGATAAATTACCGATTTGATTTCATGGACTTGCAGCAGTGGTCATAAATGTGCATTAAACTTTCAATCATACCTCGATGCTGCAAGCAAGGATGGGAACTGAGATATTGGGCTTATGCTAGGTTTATAAACTATGTTCCCCGGCGACCACGGTAGCCCCGTTTACCCGAAACGTGGCCGCCGCTTGAATTTTGGCTATTTATTTTCTTCTGGTATTTCAAAATTGAGGCTTGTGGTCATTGCGAAGTTTGTGCCACGCACGATCTTTTTAAGACATTAGTGTGAGTTTGTCACCGTGAGATAAGGGGAAGTGCGGTGTTCCCCGGATGTTAAAGGCACACTAAACGCATCATTTAGCATGAGGACTCTATCAAGGATACACTTACGATTCTCCTCTAAGGCTCTGTCTTATGATCTTTGGTGAGGTTCTCTGTTACAGTTTTGAACACGTTTTGATCTACACATGCTCAGTTGTTTTCAAGTAATTAAACGTTTAACGTTCGCCATAGGCTAACACATATGAATGAAAAGCCTGATGAACGGCTTTGTTTGGAGGAAAATGAAACAATATTAATTCCTATTTTGAAACATGTTATTTTTCATAATCACGTTTTAAATTACATAATTGTGTCTCAGATATAGAAAAAGATAAATCTTTAATCACGAAGTGTTTTCATCACGAAACATAATTTTTTTCTGGTAAATAGGTTCTCACTATAAGAAAACTGCCTTCTTTTATAAAATATTGAGCGGTTTTAAAATGTGGTGTTGATAATTGACTATTTTCTTTTTATTAATACAACATACATTTCGAAAGTAGCAATATTTGTACGCAGGCCAGGCAAATGAATACTCTAACATATATTCGTTGGCTAACGTAGAACGTTGTATAAGACGTAAACACGCCGTATTCAACGTCGGGTTTTCCTAAGCCGAGGCTACGAACCGAGTGGATGTGCCCTGACACGAAGCATTCGAAACGCGCTATATAATGCTCACCTATGGGCTTTGCCGGTCAAAAAACTTATAACCGGAACAAAACCACAGGAACAAAAGATTATGGAGCACCACCTGTCTGCATCACACGATGGATAAAACATGGAAAAATCGCAACAGACCGTCACAAAAACTTGATATCAAACCCGTAGAGAATCCCAGGAAGTGTTTTGAATAACCCGTTCCACCACGAGACCATTAGGAATGTTTTGTTAGGATGCCATCAACGTACGCGGTGTTACGTTTTGTTACGTCAATCCACGGTTTTTGGTTACGTCCTGTGGCGGTTTCCAACCGGCATCTGTACCGTGACTTCCGTGGCAAAATTTTTTGAACAGTTTAAAAAATCTGGCACGGCAATCCTACGGTAACAAATACGAACCGCTAACGTTTTGTCTGATCAACGTCTATGGATCTGCGTACCTTGTCTCTACCGTTTGTCTCGGCGGTCAGCCACACGTTTTGTCCAGCGGTAGACCTGAAAACACGGGGACTGCCGTGACGCGCGGGGAACATAGTGTAAACCTAGCATTATGGCCTTTCCATCCAGAAAAATGAACATCTATGACAGTTACCCCAAAAAGAACTCCTATAAATTAAAAATACAAACTACATCCCTAACATGGCCCACATTTTAAAACTGTATCATCTGCAAAATATTAAAGGAGTAACTGCTCTCCAATCATAATTTAAATGGAACATCCACTTGTAATAACATCTAATGGCAAACATCCCCTTGATTTCCTCGGGAGAAAATTTACAAATATCAAAATACACAATCGTTTAAAAACAGCAGGCCTATTTTAAAATAGTTTCTAAGTAAAGGACCCACCAAAAATCTTGGGAAGTCAGCAGTTAATGCTATAGGACACCCTACACACTCATCACATCACATGTACCAACAATAGAAAAAATTCAAAGACGAGTAGCAAGGTATGTGTCAATAAACAACTATAGAAAAGACAGTGTAAAGTAAGTAATACTCTCAACTGCCACATAAGGCGTCTTAAATGTTGCCTAGTAGTTTCTAAACAAAAATATCCACTGTCACTTATAGCAGTGTCTACAATCTTCCTCTGCTATAATGTATGAAATATTTACTTCATACTAGACGATGCATGTTATGTACATATCGTTACATTTTGTCGCTACCAGTAACGTGGTAACATTATGTGCTAAAATATGTTAAGCCCATTGCACCGCAATAAGTGAGCGTCAACAATGCCCAGAATTTAATTTATAAGCTCGCGCCCACTTGGTTGTCTAACTTTGGTGTTTGATCTACTGTACAGTGTAAATTTTTTTAATTTATCGGGCTGACATTACTGTGTCTATAGTTATCGAAAATTACTTGTATTTACTCACTTTAATGTCTCTACTAAAAACCAGAAAACATATATACATATGTATAATATGTTTCTGCTAAAACGCCAAGCAATTTAGACCACCAGTGGGACATGGACCTAATATCTTTGTTCTGACCGAGTGTGACGTCAGCACTGAATTTACGTAACATGTAGGTAAGTTACATACATACATTTGTTAAACACTGGCACATTAATTGCACACATGCAGCAGTGTTTAAAAAAAAGTAAATTTCTGACAAATGAAATGAGGGGAAAACAATTTTTTCACAACAGTGCATCGTCTAAAAGAAGGAGTATTTAATAATTTTATTTATAAACTGATAAAGTTAATGCTGGATCGCATAAATAATTGGGCATTCGCTATGGTATCCTAAGACCAATAAGTCTCGATCTAATGGCCAAGTATTCTGAAAAACAGACTATAGATTGCAGACTCCGCACACGACGTATGCGCGACGTCTTGCCAGTCAGCATCCAGAAACTTGAAGCGAACGTAAAACTGTGCACGATTATGTATCTGGTTCGGGCGGATTCTCCTTAACTCGGATTTTGGAAAATGATTTTTAGACAACAATTCTCAGTTTGTTTCAAGCGGATTTTAATGCTTGATAAGCTCTGTCCAATACTAATCATGAACCACCACTTAATATCGCACAATACTGAAAGTATCGATTTTTAAGTTATAATAAGAAAACCTTATACAGTATAGAACAAAAAAATATCAGACCCCCCCACCATGAACTGGATGATCAAAGGGAGGAGACGATGGGCCATAAGGGGATATTACACAGAATCCAACTATAAACCAAAGCAATATTTCGATCCAACTATTTAATTCAAACATATAAACACAAAAGTGTGACGAAAAACACGTAAGTTAAGCTGATTGATTACACCGATTGGCCTATTAAAAAACGCTAATAACAAAACTACACAGTAAAATCCGTTAGGTTTCTTACCGATGTCTCTGGGCATCGATGTCGGAGATCAGGCTGGAAGAACGTTCGATTTGTTTCTTTCAGTGATTAATGAAAATATGATCGAATCCCCGTTGCTGAAATGTTTGTAACACAACTTGGTATAAGTTTCTTCATACTAAATAAATGTTACTTCCAGAGTCCGAATAGGAAGTGGATGAGTTAATTGAACGTCGACTTATATCAACTATAAATTCGCTTGTAAAAACACATCTATTGGGTTTGCTAAAATCAATATCCGATAAGAATATCCGTAACTGGTGCAGCAGTTTACCCCGTGGGTTCGCTTCAAGCTCTGGATGCCGGCAGAATCAAGTGGCGATACGTCGTGTGCGGCTCAATGTCTATAGTCTGTTTTCAGAATACGGCCATAGATCGAGCTATATGGTCTTATAGGGAATAGCTAGCGAATGTCCCAATATTATGCGACAGCATACTTTATCAGTTTATAAATAAAGTTATAAATACTTCTTCGTTTTAGACGATGCATTTTTGAAAAAAAATTGTTTTCCCCCTCATTTTTTTTCAATTTGTAGAAATTTACTTTTTTTTTCTAAACGTGCATGTGCAATCATGTGCAGGTGTACAAATGTATGTATGTAACTTCATGTACGTGAAGTTAACATTCAGGCTTGACGTCACACCTGGTCAGAGAACAAAGATTAGGGCCATGCCCACTGGGGTGGTCTAAAATTGGCTTGGGTTTTAGTCAGTAATACAGAATATTTAACATTAATTATTACGGATATATGTATATTTGAAAGAAAAAAGAGTCCTACTGCACAATTTTCGTACTTCATTCTAAAAAAATTTCCGCTGCGCGGCGCATTTCCTAAAACGTTCAAGAACATAATGTTCAAACCTTTAATAGTTGTAATTCAATACAGGTTGCTTTAAATCGAAAAATTACCATGGTAAGAACGCTTTAATATCATTAAAATACATCGTTAAACATTCTAAAATCGTAATTTTTTTCCCGGGGGAGACCCCCGAACCCCCCAAACTCCAAAATCTCGCGCCTTCGGACGCTCGCAAATTCATCAAAATACACTGTAAAATTCATCTCAGCCATTCTAAATCGTAATATTTTCCCGGGGTCGACCCCCAGACCCAAAAATCTCGCGCCTTCGGCGCTAACACGCTAATTTGGCCAGTTTTCGTTAATTTCCTTTTAGCGACCCCACTGTCTATAAATGTGTACAAGGATTATATTTAATGATATATGAAAAAGGTATATAAAGTATTATATGGTTGTGTGTTGAATTAATCTCCTCCTGTAGGTGCGGCGAGGGGTTGGGGGGTTACAAAATATTGAGGACCTTTGCCCCCCATTACGTTTCATCTTCCTACGCCTGTTTGTACACCATGGAATAAATTTAATTTCGTATCAACATGCAAATAATACCATAGCTTGTTGTAAATATTGTACATTTTTATGTCGACCACTTGGAAGACGAGTCTACGACTCAAAGTGTTATCGACTCTAAATAAAGTCTATTATTATCATCATTATTATATAAAAGGCAGAAAACTTGTTTTGTTTATGACCAGTCATATCTTTCCAGGTAATGGCTATGGGAGAAATAACATTTAATATTACCGATACTTTACTTTAAAGATGCTCCACCGCTGACAAATGGTATTTTTTCACTATCAAGAACAGGAGCAGATGATTTAGTATTTTTCTTTAGTTACAAAAGTTACTTACTGTACACTATTACCACTATTGAAAAGTTTGAGCTTCTAATTTTACTTCAAGTTAAAAATATGAAAAATAATTAATTGCATCCCGAAAAAAATCCGTGGCACTATATTCTATATCAAATGAAGTACTGATTGCGCAAGCACCAAAGGCGAAATAAATTATTTTATATTATTTTTTGTTTTAATTAGGCATATATATACAGATTAAACACAAATTATTGTTCGAATGATGAATATCATTTATGCTTTGTCGGCGGTGGAGCATCTTTAAACATATTTTAAACAGTCGTCTCCTAACATTTTAACACGATTAACATATTATGCATTATGACTTAGATATTTAATACAGATGAAACAATTCAAATAACATTACTTTAACTTCTGATAATAATTCTGTAGTAAAAGATTTTGTATGTTTAAAGTTAATATGTATATTCAGAATCTTCCACTGGACCTAATATGCGAATGCACGTGTTCAAAAATTTTACGGTTTACCTCCAAAGCCAAATTTTCATCACCAAAAAGCAGCAAATTAAGGTGCATTTCCAGATTTTGCTCATTAATTTCCCTAATTAACTTTGTACGGACAACTAAATAATTTGGACATTCTTAGAAATAATGATAAGCATTTCCACAGTTT
This sequence comes from Argopecten irradians irradians, assembly GCA_004382745.1. NCBI lineage: Eukaryota > Metazoa > Mollusca > Bivalvia > Pectinida > Pectinidae > Argopecten > Argopecten irradians. The sequence continues at coordinate 159,817 of SAYR01016830.1, read as the reverse complement.
GTACAACGAGAATTTTCAACTACATGTATAGAGCACTACATGTGTGCCTCAAATCTGGTGTGAAGAATATTTAATTTCTTGTCGCCATATATATAGCTAAAATAAATTGGTCGATGAGAGTCTACTTGTTAGGAAGGAGCAACTTAAAATAAGAAATGGGTAATGATTTAATATCATTATTTAAATTATTCCAGTTTCTTAAAGTAGAAGGTAAGAAAGACTTGAGAGTGGAGGACAGTCGATAGTTTGTAATACAAAACCCGTTATTGTTTCTTAGAGCATATCGATTACATTGTATTTTCACCAACTGTGGGAGGTAATAAATTCGAAAGAAAAATAGCAGTGTCGTGAGTTTTCATCTTATGTAATAATTTAAGTTTTCTTCTTGCTCTCCTATCAGTTAGTACAGTAATTATAAACCTGATTCACTATAAAGAAATTCAGTTTTTGCAAATAATGTCAAACCCGTAATTATTCTAGCTACATGTACTTCCCTTTGTGCCCTTTCTAACTTATCTGAATCAATTGCGAAACAACAACCGTCCCAACCGTCCCGTCACAAGCATATTCTAAAATCGGTAGTGTAAAAGACGTGTAAAAGACTTATAAATCTGTAAAAGGGTATCACGCTTTCACATATATTTAAGTTTACGCAATGCATTTATTTTCTTCATAACAGATTTGTAGATTTCATTTACATGATCAGACCAATTGGCATTTGAATTAAGAGTTACCTCAAGGTGTTTATGAAATTGACTAAAATTTAAAAAGTTAGCATAAAAAATCAAATCTAAATCTGCATCAATGCCACTCAAGTTTGAGATGAAGAGCATTTCAGTCTTATTGGGATAAAAAGATACAAGCCTTCTGTTTTTGCCCTCCTCTTTATCTTTTCTAAATCGCTATTAAGTGCATATTCAATATCTCTGCATGATGATGAGGATTTTCATAGAGCTGTATCGTCGATATTACCGATTTGATTCATGACTGTCAGCGTGTCAAAATGCTGCATTAAACTTCAATCATACCTCGATGCTGCAGCAAGATGGGAAGCAGATTGGCTTATGCTAGGTTTACACTATGTTCCCGGCGACCACGGTAGCCCCGTTTACCCGAAACGTGGCGCGCCGTTGAATTTTGGCTATTTTTTCTTCTGTATTCAAATTGAGCTGGGTCTTGTGAAGTTTTGCCACGGTCTTTTAAGGATTACGTGGTGGACCGTGGATATAGGGGAAAGTGCTGTTCCCGGATGTTAAAGGCACACTACGGCTTTAGCATGGTCTATCAAGGATACCACTACGTTCTCTCTAGGCCTGTTACGATCTGGTGAGGTCTGTTACGTTTTACACGTTTTGATCATGCTCAGATTACGTTTTTCACGGTTCGCCAAGGCTAACTATGGATGAAAGTCTGATGACGGGCTTTGTTTGGAGGAAATGAAACAATATCTATTGCCGAACATGTTATTTCAAACACGTTTTAATTACAAAATGTGTCAAAAGAAAAGAAAATCTTAACACGAAGTGTTTCTACGCAAATATTTTTTTCTGTAATGGTTCTCACTTAAACTGCCTCTTTGGTATAATTTGAGGGTTTAAATGTGTTTGATAATGACTATTTCTTTTTATTAATACAAATAATTCGAAAAAGTAGCAAATATGTACCAGGCCAGGCAATGATACTCTATGATATATTGCTTGCAATGTAAGACCGTAATAAGACGCAACACGCCGTATCACGTCGGGTTTTCAACCGCTACGAACCGTGATGTGCCTTGACAGAACGCATCGAAACGGCTATTATCCACCTTGGCTTGCCGTCAAAACCTTGACAAACCTGGACAAAACGGCACAAAACGTGCAGCCATTCTGCATCAACCGTGATAAAACATGGAAAAAACGCAGCAGACCGTCACAAAACTTGAAATCACCGTGAGATTCCAGGGAACGTGTTTGATACCCGTTCCACCACGGACCATCTGGAAGTTTTGTTAGGGCCTCGTACGCGCTGTTACGTTTTGTTACGTCTATCCCGTTTTGTTACGTCCTGTGGCGTTCACCATCTGTACCGTGACTTCCGTGGCAAATTTTTTGACAGTTTAAAAATCTGGCACGGCATCCACGGTAATCACGACCGCTCACGTTTGTCTATCACGTCTGTCTGCGTTGTCTCACGTTGTCTCGCGGTCACCACGTTTTGTCCACGGTAGCCTGAAACGGGGCTGCCGTGACCGCCGGGAACATAGTGTAAACCTAGCATTATGGCTTTCCATCCAGAAAAATGAACATCTATGACAGTTACCCAAAAAGAACTCCTATAAATTAAAATACAACTACATCCTACATGGCCACATTTTAAAATCTGTATCATCTGCAATATATCTAGGAGTAACTCTCCAATCTAATCTGAAATGGAACATCCACTGTAATAATATAACATCTAATGGCAACAAATCCCTTGATTTCCTCGGGAGAAATTTACAAATATCAAATACTAACGTTAAAACCAAGGCCTATTTAGTTCTAGTAAGACCCAAACTTGAGTCCAGCAGTTATGTATGGGACCCCTACACACATCAACACATGTCCAACATAGAAAAAATTCAAAGACGAGCAGCAAGGTATGTCATAAACAACTATAGAAAAACGGACAGTGTAAGAGTATACTCTCAACTGCCACAAAGGCGTCTAAAATCTTGCCTAGTAGTTTTCTACAAAAATATCCACTGTCACTTATAGCAGTGTCTACAATCTCTCTCTCTATATGTATGTATTTACTTCATACTGACATGCATGTTATGTACATACGTTACATTTTGTCGCTCCCCGTAACGTACATTAGTGCAAATTAAATAAGCCCATTCGCCCAGTAATAAGTGACGTCACAATGCCCAGTTAATTTATAAGCTCCGCCCACTGGTTGTCTAACTTTGGTGTTTGATCTACTGTACAGTGTAACTTTTTTTAATTTTCGCTGACATTTCTGTGTCGATAGTTATCAACTTACTTGTATTTTTCTCACTTTATGTCTCTACTAAACCCAGAAACATATATACATATGTATATATGTTTCTGCTAAACCCAAGCCAATTTAGACCACCAGTGGGCATGGCCTAATCTTTGTTCTGACCAGTGTGACGTCAGCCTGAATGTTACGTACATGTAAGTTACATACATACATTTGTACACTGCACATGTAATTGCACATGCACAGTTTAGAAAAAAAGTAAATTTCTGACAAATGAAATGAGGGGAAAACAATTTTTTCAAAACAGTGCATCGTCTAAACGAAGAGTATTTATAACTTTATTTATAACTGATAAAGTAATGCTGTCGCATAATATTGGGCATTCGCTAGGTATCCCTAAGACCATATAGTCTCGATCTATGGCCAGTATTCTGAAACAGACTATAGATTGAGCGCACACGACGTATCGCACGTCTGCCGCATCCAGAAGCTTGAAGCGAACGTAAACTGTGCACAGTACGGATTTGTTATTGATATTTGGAATATTTAGCAAACAATTTAGATGTTTCAGCGAATTTTATGTTGATAAGTTAATTAATCATCCACTTATTCGGATCTGAAGTAACATTTATTTAGTATAGAAACTTATACAGTGTAAACATTTCAGCTAAACGGGATTCGATCATCATTTTCATTAAATGAGAAACATCGACGTTCCTTCCAGCTTCTCCGACATCGATGCAGAAGACATCGGTAAGAAACCTAACGATTTACTGTGTAGTTTTGTTTATTAGCGTTTTAATAGCCAATCGGTGTAATCAATCAGGTGGAACAAATGACATTAGCATGCATGGTATGTTATTGTGAACAGTAATTTTATTTCATCATTAGGCCGAAGTTTTAGGCTTGGAAGTTGGATGTTGTCAAACATTTTTTTGTATTTGGTGGATGGACTGATGAATATATATAACAGTCATGAATGTGATTTTTTCCAGAAAATACGAGATTTGAAAAATTGTTTTCAAAATCTGGATATTTACTAATAAAACTGTTTTATTAGTAAATATTTGACAACACCCATTTTCATTGAGTTGGCCCCCTGTGCTATTTGACTTGCTCTGATAATGACATTCTATGTTTAAATCTGCCCGTGATGATTAGTCAGGAATGGTGACTTTATACAAGACCAAAATATGAATCGCCAAAGACACACATACAGACACAGGTTGAGAGACGTGACAACCTGCCCCTCGACTCTCAACCGCACTTGCAATTGGCAGATTAATCTTTTTGTTTAACATTTTGGTTTTATTTGATGGTCTAACAGTTACCTGATTTACCTGATCTACGGTCTATTGATAAGCCATTGGCTTGTAGACCACCTTTACTTTTGACTTCTGTCATGTAGATTAGATCAGAAAATATATATATGTGACATTAATTTGGTGGAAATGATTTCGAAGGGCAAACAGTTGGACTCGATTTTTCAGGCTGTTTTACTTGCTTTTTGCAAGTATTCCAGAATAGCAAGTGGAAAAATATGCTCTTGCTTATATATACATATAATTATTTTGGCAAGTTGCTTTTATCGGGGACAACTGTCATTTTAAATGACATATTGATTGTGAAAAATTGTTTTAATTAAAGGACAATATATGCGGACACAGTTCTTACTAAAATGTTGTTGATATACCTATATACCTCGCATCATCATGCAAAAAAAAATGATTTTATATTTAAAAAAAATGTAATTTGAATACAGATATTTAATTATTAGTAAAGATGTATTTAGTAAGTACAAATTTAGGACACTTCCTATTTTTAGCAAGTGACAAAAATGTATAATTCGAGCCCTGGCTTAGCTTCTGATGCCAAATGGTTTAATTAATGCTTAAATATATTAAGTTATTTACTCATTTTGAAGGTACAGTATATATCTATTTTAAAATTGTTGTTGCAATATAAATCAAAATAAAACATGTTTATCAAGGCAATTTATTATCCATATGATGTCTAAAATTGAACAGCTGGTGTTCGTTAACATTATATATAGTTATTATTTGTAAATGCTACACCATATATATATATGAAACATTGCTCAATGTCACACATTAAATTTAGTTAGTTGATTTGACGCGTAATATGTCCACACTAGTATAGCTTATATTACTGTACTTGTACTTCATGGTGTAACACAAATTTACAACATACAAAATTATGAGGCCTATATCCTTGACAGTCGTCATTTACAATTTGAAGCGCTGTGGTCATGGAGATTGTAGAGCACTTCCATCTCGAGTGTCACAAATTACTGCAGTAATACGAGGCGGTTAACACAGTAGAGTTGTTTTTAAGTGAAAAGGCTGGTTATTGTCATTTCTAAACACTAAGAAGATTCTATGAAAGATCTTAATATTGGAAATATATAATTGACATTGTTGTATGGATGTATCGGTTTTCTCACCCATTAAACTTAAGCTATATATAATTTATCATCAACTCTAGGTCATCAACCCTTTTACTACCCCACATTGTTACTATGTTAGATTTATCATCAACTCTAGGTCATCAACCCTTTTACTACCCCCACATTGTTACTATGTTAGATTTATCATCAACTCTAGGTCATCAACCCTTTTACTACCCCCACATTGTTACTATGTTATCATCAACTCTAGGTCATCAACCCTTTTACTACCCCACATTGTTACTATGTTAGATTTATCATCAACTCTAGGTCATCAACCCTTTTACTACCCCCACATTGTTACTATGTTAGAAGTACACAGCATGATGAAACACTTTTATATTCTATAAAATATTAAAAAGTATAATTTTTTGAAAAAGGATTAAAAAAAATTTTTGTATTCTATTGTGTTGTAAATATTATAAATTATAATGTCTCCTCAAGGCTCGCATTACTCAACAATATTTACCCTCTGATAGTTTAAATGTGGTATACATATTTGTTTTGTCCCTGGCGGAGAATACATTATATTGTGACATTTCTGTACTTGAATTCAGGTGTATAAAACTTTAGAGGCATTGGTAGGCTTAACTGTAGCTAGGCATATTATATTTGGTGCACTGTACTACAGTAAAACAGTATTGTAAAGCCATATATATAGGCCAAAGGATCAAGGTAAAATAAATATTTGGAAAACTTCTATCCAAAAGTAACAGGTTTTTAGCTCACCTGGCCCGAAGGGCCGGTGAGCTTATGTCATGGCGCGGCGTCCGTCGTCTGTCGTCCGTCAGTCATCCGCCGTCCGTCCGTCGTCCGTCCATCAACATTTCCTTTAAATCGCTACTAGTCATAGAGTTCTGCATGGATTGTAACCAAATTTGGCCAGAAACATCCTTGAGGGTAGGGGAACAGAATTTGTATAAATTTTGGCTCTGACCCCCCCGGGGGCAGGAGGGGCGGGGCCCAATAGGGAAAATAGAGGTAATCCTATAAATCGCTACTTGTCCTAGAGTTCTGCATGTATTGTAAACAAATTTGGCACAAACATCCTGGGGAAGGGAAAGAACTTGTATAAATTTGGCTCTAACCCCGGGGGCAGGAGGGGCGGGCCCAATAGGGAATAGTAGGGTAAATTCTATAAAACGCTACTTGTCCTAGAGTTCTGCATGGATTGTAACCAAATTTGGCCAGAAACATCCTTGAGGGTAAGGGAACAGAATTTGTATAACTTTTGGCTCTGACCCCCCGGGGGCAGGAGGGGCGGGGCCCAATAGGGGAAATAGAGGTAAATCCTATAAATCGCTACTTGTCCTAGAGTTCTGCATGGATTGTAACCAAATTTGGCCACAAACATCCTTGGGCGAAGGGGGAAAGAACTTGTATAAATTTTGGCTCTGACCCCCCGGGGGCAGGAGGAAATAAGAGGTAAATATTCAAATTCCTTCAGAAAAGAAACAATGAACCTGTATTCAGAACATGACTTGACATTACAAACCAGGTGAGCGATACAGGCCCTCTGGGCCTCTTGTTTAGTTAATGTTACATATATATATCAAAGTTGTGTTATCAAAATTTTAAAACTGTTTTATATTGCATATAAAGATCCAGAAAATATGTTTTATTCATAAATCCCTATTTAATTAGAATACTTAATTTTTTGTAAATGTATTAATAAAATAATACGGGCAAAAAAAAAAAATTCTGTTTGGGGTTACCCGACCTACCCTAATTTTTAACCCCTGACCCTAATTTTTTCCCCCACTTTTCAACGAAAACAAAATTTTTTTCTAAGATTTCAATCTCAGACTCCGTTTCTGGCCATTAATTTATTTTAGAGTGAAAGACACTTAATTCACCAGACCTACTGACCTTATTTTTTTTTGGCTAAGTAAAGTATAACCCTAAAGAGACATTTTTTTTTTTTTTGCCTAATAAAAGATTTAACCCCATCTAAACCTCCTATACCATGTACAATATGGACAAGCTCATAGTGTCTAGATCACACATTTTCTGGTCTGTTAGATTCTGTTTAATTAATCAAACTGTTCCTTGATAAATTTGTTCAAATTCCATAATAATTCTGTCCAAATCATGAGTTTTCTGAACTATCAGTCTGGATTATCGCGGGTCCACTTGATTTGATATTGTAATATGTGTGATGAGGTAGAAATTTTTCAAACATGTCAACATCTAGATTATCGCTGGTCCACTATATATGAACATTTGATGTAATATTGAATTGTAATACATGTGATTAGTTGAGAAATTTTTCAAACATCATGACAACTTTCCTTACAGATAATATCAAGCCTTGTGATGAACTATCGCCTCTAGTGTCGCCGCGGGGCGTACCATATGGACGATCAGGACAGGAGACCTGGACGTGTGCGTGGGCCCCAGACAACACCTATTTCGCATGGTCGTGTGGCTCCCGCACTGTACAGCTTGTCCCCTGGGATAAAAACTTAGGAAAACTGTAAGTCAAATACATGTAAACTAAAAACAATTTACAGAATTTGCCAATTTTCACAGGAAGACCAAGCATATATAGTTATCCAAAGATTGAAATGAAATGTCATCATTTGATATTAAAAGTGAGACGGATATAAAAATACTAAAAAGTCAAATTGCCAGATTCTGTTGTTTTGAAGCAATTATGTATCTAAATTCTTGGTGCCATCCAAAAAACAGATATTGAATGCATTGATAGATCTGCATGGAGATACCAAAACAACGTGACATAAATACAATTTACCATCAATTAGCTGTATATATATATAGTTTTACATCTTCTGGTGATTGTGATCATATCTGACAGGATTTTTGTGAAGGTTGGACTAATCAACCGAAATCAAAATTTACCCGCATTGTTTTGGTATCTTTATACTCCCGTATTTGATAATGTCATGCGATTGTCTAGCAAAGGTGAACTTAAGCTCATATTCACCCCCTGTGTTAGATAGAATTTTCTCTTACCCTGGACAGGGATATATCTTAAATTTGACCGGTGTGAGATTTTTCTATCTATTTTTCTATTTGGGTACAGACAAGTCACATGAAATCTATATGCACATGCTCTCACAAGGTGAGAGAAAAAGAATCATTCACTCTCTTTGGAGTGAGTCAGAAGATCTCAGCCCTCGGTTTAAGATTCTTAAGCTATCAAACACTCGACAAAGCCTTGTTTTTGACAACTTAGGAATCTTATCCTCGGATTGAGATTCTCCTGAAAGATTCTGTTCTTCTTTCCTTAGAAAGCACAGGTACTGGAATATCTCCAATATGTTTTGGTATAATTGTATCTGCATGTTTGCTGTAACTTATTTTACCAGGACTAATGAAGCAAAAGAGTACAACAGCTACTCAGAGAGAAGACGGAGATTGTTGAACTTTGTTGGCGAGGAATTCGAAAGTCTGTCATATCTCCGACTGATTGAAGATCTGATCCAACAGGAGAGAAATGACATCACTAATCAACAACGATACAGGGTTCCGCGTACCATTGAATGCGGAGGATATGTTTCTGCTGTGGCGTTTGGTACCGGGACCTCTAAACAGGAGTCCTATCAGACTATGTGGAAGAGGTTTAAGTTTGACGACGTCCTGATACTGGCGACTGGGTTACAGAACGGAAAGATAAAAACATGGGACTGTAACACAGGTAGGGGACATCTCATTAGTATTTGTCACACCTGGTCTAGACGTACACAGGTATATTGCTGATATACATGCACATGCACTAGGCTAATCACACAATTGATCTCGGGATATATTGATTTATAAAGATTATGGAGATATACCAGGACACCAGATTATAAAGAGATATTCATGACTAAACCCTATATAATAAGCCTATGTATATCACAGTAGGGTATTCATATTAAAATATTTTATAAGTTTTAGATATTACCATTTTGATAAAATATAAACCTATTTATACTTAACCCTAGTAGTGCTGAATTGTCTCATTCTGGCTATGTCTGAATGCTGAATTGTTCAGAA
>SAYR01016830.1:133471-150356 GCA_004382745.1 Argopecten irradians irradians | reverse complement strand
ATCACACACATATGAGGAAGGCAATGGTGGGAAAATCGCGTGAAGTATAATCCAAGTCTAGGTTCCAGTGACCACGTAGTACTAGCATTTGACCTACATCCGTGTATGTTGATAGCAACCCTAAAGACAACATAAAAGCAAGAGGTACAACTTTCATAAAGGCGGACTAGAACTATCAGGCAAATCTTACAAATCCAACTACAAGACCATTGGACTGTTCTATTTCGGAAGCCTGGGGAAGTCTTCAGTCAACAACTCGATAGGGAAATTAGGGAGAACATTCCCACTACATCAACTTACAGCCAAAGAATTCAAAACCCAACATTCAAAACAGCAAGGATGCAGTTTAACGAAAACGGAAATGGCTTGGACAAATACCTACATTGTAAATCTGCTCACAATTTATGCTGAATATAAAATGGCTAGGAAACCTGAGTACAACAAACTCTGAGGCATTTTCCAAATCTACTACGAAAAAGCTGGTTTGACAATAATAAAACTATCGAAGCTTTTTCTGGAAATATGTTTCGAACTAAAACTAACACAGCAGAACGATTGGAAATGTTACCAATGCATCAGGAGAGCTACATCGACCTCGAGAAATAGCAAATATGAATAAATACTTGCGCAGTGTGTTTACTGGAGAGGAAAAGAATCAGGAGAAAGACCACACTTTCAACCTGAAATTTGCTGAACCCCTTGAACGATTACTGTGACTGTCAACAAGTTGAAAAAGCCCCATCAATAAAATCAACCTAAAAAAATATCCAGGGTCCAGATAATATTCCATGCTGCTGCAAAAACGTTCAATGAATAAAGAAGTATACTAACATATTGATTGTCAACAAACAGGTCCAGGATATTACTTACTTGGCCTTCTCTATATCTAGTCGGATCCTTTACGTGTTGAAACATGTAGCAGTCCTCGATAGTAGACAAAAATTTGTTAGCAGGGTGGTTGTTTCCGACTGTTGTTGACATAGTCTCCCAGTTGATCTGTTTGAAGTTCATAGCCAGAACACCAAAAGGCGTCAATAGCAGGACACCAGTAAACAGCCAAAAGGCGTCCTCAGCACTACTAGGGTTAAGACTGATTCATTTTACCGACCTGGAGGCAGAGCTCCAGATTTGATAAATCTCTATCAATGATTGCATTGGCTTTTCCTTCCTTTTACCACATAAGATCTATCAAGCTTTACACTCGTTTGTAGGTAACCTGTTGATGGAACTGATTGACCACAGAGATTGGATTAAGGAGATCAACTTTGCCCCAGACAGAAGCTTGTTATTTGTTTCCGCTTCTCGTGATGGGACACTCAAGGTTTGGGATCTCAACGACGACGGCAATATGACGAAAACTTTACGAGGGAAAGCATCGATGGTCAACACGTGTAAATGGTCACCAGATTGTCAGTATATAGCCTGTGCTGGAAACAACAAATCAGTAAGTACAAATGTACAGTGTTAGGTAATCATGTTTATCGTCATATTGAACAGTTGCCAGGGGCTGACCGTTGGTCATTGGTTTTTCACCGGGCATTTTGGCTTTTTCTCCACAAATTAACCTGGCACGTCCTTAAAGTTGCATTTTGTATGGTCTATCACTTTCACTTTCGCTCTGTCTGAGTTTTAAACTTTCTAATTTTACCACTTTAAAATAATGCTCGCACATTACAATATTTGATACACACAATATTTTATGGCAATGTGTGAATTGGATGTTTCAAACACTCATTCTGTGGACATATACCAACATGATTTTCTCATATTAGCCAGAAGTAAAATGTAAACACACACATGTGTGCTTACACTAGTTACCTGGCTCACCACGTGCAGGTCGTGTCGAACGTCAGTCATGTGATACGATTTGGAATCCGACAAAACCCGAAGTCACTGAAAATGGCGGTGATTGAAGGCGCTTTATTCAAAATAGGAAATTCAGGAATATATGATCCCTAGATTTCGGCTCTCTTATAGGCTGACATATGCTTTTGGGGGCTAAATCATCAAGTAACATGTCAATGTTCAAATATCAAATGTTTAAGTGACATATCTTTACAGTGAAATTAGCAGCAAATATCAAATGTTTAAGTGACATATCTTTACTGTGAAATTAGCAGCAAATATCAAATGTTTAAGTGACATATCTTTACTGTGAAATTAGCAGCAAATATCAAATGTTTAAGTGACATATCTTTACTGTGAAATTAGCAGCAAATATCAAATGTTTAAGTGACATATCTTTACTAGTCGTCAATTATCACAGGCGATGAGGAGCATATCAAATTAGTAGACATTACTTGAAGCTCGGGACGACAAATGTACAATAAAATTGCCAGACAATGTGTCTTTAAATGATCACATAGAATAAATTTTTCTTCCGTATGGGATATCTCCCACGGTCATCCGGCACACATAAAAAAACATATATCAAGGTTTCGGGGGAGTCCATTTTCTACCTGGTATAACGCGTGAGTCAGATCTTAAGTATATCGAGATTAATTGAGCACTAGGTAGTACATGTGTCTTATTGCTTTGCAATTCTCACGCTCATGTACACAGATCAAGTGAATTTTTAACTAGTACATAAGAAGGCAATGACGTTTTAACGAATTGGTACGTAATGAGCTAGTGAGGAGGTACGTAATATGAAAGTAGCGATAGGCATCGGCGCCACTGGCAAAATCTTGGCGTAATAATCTGCATGTTTTATCTCAGAGATGATAATCATGTCTGGGGGCGGTACTGAGCCGTTAAGGGAGAGTATTATCCCAATTTTTAATGTATTAATGCGAGAATGAATCTGCTTCACAGGTAATTTTTCTGTCTTGGTCAAGTATAGAAAGGGACATGTAAGGAGAACCTTACGAATGAAGGTGACAGTATACCTGCCTTTATAATTGCTCATATCTACTGCATTCGCTGTATATCCGTTTTTGAGAGCGTTTGGGCCTCTGGGACCAATGTTATCGTTCAAATACTTTTAAGGAACAGTTATCCAGTCATGCAGGGTTTAATGGAAGGCATTTAATTATTGTCTACACATTTTGATGTATGTTCTGTGATGTTATGTACCATGCTCGACCTACTCATCGCACAACAACAACAACAGGAGTAGTGTGGTCTTAATTTTGATAGGAAGGTATCGGTGAGGTAGAGACGGTAGAGAGAGATAAGGTCAAGACCATTTATGAATATCGTATCATTGCCTATAACTCCCTGAGAGGACTGGTAAACGAATGTATTCCTGACAATATAAGTTCGCATATAATAGGCTCTCCAGTAGTCGTGACCCGTAAAACGTAAGTCGTCAAAAATGACGAAAGTTGGCACAGAGACGTGCAAGTAATGGCCTGGACTTATCCATAGGTCAGTCAATCAGATATTCCGTTTCTGTCAAAATGGAACAAGAATACTGTTAAACAGTCCTTGTCAAGAGAACATGTCCTTTCAACTAAACACGTAATAAATTTCATGACCAAACAGAAACGTGACAAGAAATCTTCCGATATTACATGAAAATGGTATACCTCCATATAGCGTGCCTGGTACCGCTCACCAACATTATCCTTGGTAAACATAGACACGATAATAAATATAACCAGATCCAAGAATTTTTCCAGTGCGCGTGCTATCGCTTTATATACGTTACCTCTCAACACTAGCCATTAGCCACTTTACATGTGAGGCCTCATTTGTACTAGTAAAATCTGATCTGGTGTATAATATTGCTTATTTGAAATTGGCGCAACAACATTGTACACAATGCTCTAACTGAGGTAGGTAGATCATGCTCAACTTTTGTCGAAATTATCTCTACTATATAGAAATCTGACTCACCGCGAATAATTATGTCCATAGTGTTAAAATTGAGAACTCCCCCGAAAATCCGTGATATATTAGCTTTTTTTATTGTGTGGTGGCAGCCGATGACGTACAGGGAGATATCGCATTTTATACAAGCGGTCTGAAGAAAAATATTCTACGTTACATTAAGACATATGGTTACTGGCAATATTTTAAATGTAGTGTAATTAAATGGTCGTGCCAGCAAGTCGGTGAATATAATATAGCTACTAATTTGAGTATTGATACTCCGCCAGAGCCCTATCCAGCCTCTGTGAACTATAAGATTCAAATTATCATAGAGTATGTAAAAGTGGCTCAGTAGCACGTTATAATGACATAGAGACTCAGAAAGATTTCTCACGCGCCCAAATTTCAGCGAATAGCAATGCCCAGTATACGGGTTACGTCAGAGGGTCCCGAGATGCGGATTGGCATGTATGCGAGTGTCGTACCGTCAGAAGATGTCAGAGAAATAATCTGGGGTCAGCGACCATTCTGTCATATCGTTCAAGGCCATACTCCGGAGCCGGCCAGGAGAGGAGAATTTTAGGGCTTATATTTTTATTAAACAAATATGTCTGGTTTGACTATACTAGTAGTTAGGGCTAACTCCATCTCAGATACCAATAATTTTAACGAAAAGAATGAGGTTAAACATGCATTGAGGAGAGTTTATGTAAATTTCTGACTCTAGATCTTGAACATGCTGTTGGAGAGATGCATTTTTAGATGTAATTTCATATCATATAAATTAAAGTGTTAAACTATTACCTTCATGGTTGCGTAGTGTCTACTTCCTGCTACAGTTGATCATATTGCCTCACTTTCTCTATTGGTTTTATCTTAATACAACTATTCATACATATAACTGCGATATTACGGTGTATCTTTTTTGACCATGTAGATGATCAGCTGATCCCAGTGCATTCGTTCGTACACCACGCACGAGCATGTTGGAGCTCATGTTCCGTCCGTATATTTCGTTTGCCCACCACGAGTGGCTCAGTCTTTTTTACTAGTTTGTTCAAAAGACACCCACTATGTTGTGTTTATATGCTTTTTCTCGACTGAGCAAATACATGAATATCACAAAATGGAAGAATACAATATCCTGAATGGTGATGCCTTTTTTACTTACCCGCCTGTTTTCACAGCTAAATTCACACTCTATTCCTTTCGGGATACGATTAACCCTTTTCGTCTCCTCTGGTTTATATAATATTCTGCTACGCTCTTTGGGCTTTGTCACTTATCCTTGGTGAATGTCGGGGGACTTTGCCTTTTATAAGCCATTCTGTAATCTAATATAGCTCGATTCTTTAAGTATAAACTTCTTCACCCGATTTCCTCAGCAAAATACTAGTGCGATACTAATCGTTGGTGAAAATTTCTCTAAATAAAATTTATTTCCACAATGCAAGAATTATATGACTTGACTGATGTGACAAAGAAAGAAAGTTCTCGAATGAACTTGAAGATCAAACTTTGACTCCTGCACCATTGTATTGTATGGGATTATTATCTGCATACTAGTGACTGAAGCGTCTATTATTAATCGACTTTTAGTCATTTTAGGGATGCAAAAGTCTATCGATATTGTGACCATATATCTCCAGCGACAAAGTTCAAGATCACTTTCCAAACAATCAAAAGGGTTAGACACATCGTAATGTTTAATCATTCGCAGTTGTATTAGCGCACCAGTTTGGTGTAGGACATGTGCCGTAATATTTTTCTTAATTCTCTTACATAAATTTTAATTTAAATTATAATTGTCCTTCTAGTACACATTACCAATAGATTCATTCAATGTAAGAATAATCATGTGCGATGGCAATTATCTAGAGGAACTAAAAATAAAATCAGGCATTATTGCATATTTATTGTGATATGAGGTTGTCTTTTGTTTTCATTTTAGTGTGATGGCTTAAATACAGGTGCACTATGATCTATTAAATCGGATTGCATACATAGGACTTGTTGGTGACTTGAATGTAACTGCAGTATCGGAGTTTTTACGCTTACGGTCATTGTTTTATCTCGATGATTTGACAGTTTCTTTTATTAAATTATGAAATGTATCAGCGATATATTCTTTGTTGTATTTTGTCTTATATCTTGTCTATTTTAATACTTGCCTTAGTTAATTGTTCCGAGTTCGTGTATATACTGGCCTTTTCTGTTATTTTTCCAGTTATTTGTCATCACCGTCATTGGGCCTGCTGCTTTGTGCGGTCTCTGGAGCGGTCATTGTGCTGGATCGCGCGTTCCCTCTAACATACTTCGCGTATGGGTTTTTCGACATGGCCCCATTGCAGCGCGTTCATTGCTGGTAGAGTTCGTCACAAAAACACACAATATTCTGTACATGATATCTTTATGGCTTCATTCTCGGATGGTGTTTTGTTTGCGTGGTCTATCTTGTTTTATAGTTCGAGAATACCGTTCTTTATTAGACGAAGTGACTTAAAATTAATGGTTCAGGGGTCAATTTAAAGATAATCTTAGACAAAATCATTCTTGGCCATTTGGGAGTTCGGACATGACGTCAATGACACGACCGATGATTTCTTTGCCGTACAAGTACACAAATGCATGACAGATTCGCCTATACATTCTATTTTGTTGGAATTTTTGTTAATGAATCTCTTGGGGATAGGGTATTTTTCTATGTCTCTGGGTTACCAGTATTGTGTATCAACGTACATGATCAGCATTTTTGTTTATTTTTTGAAAAGTCTTAATAGATGATAGAAATCCCAAGCAAAAAAAAACAGTAGTGTCAGTTCGTATGTGGGTTACATCTCAGCACAGATCGAAGCTGACGTATATTTCAGGGTATGCATTTTCAACTATTCAATCTTAGGAGCTTTTTGTCCATATGCGAATACTGCCTACATGCGATCCGAAATGGGAGATATCGTTTGATTGTGTTATCATGGATATTTTCTTCCTTCATTTTTTGTTCGCTTCTATATATTGTAAAGTCCACATTTACTAGATTAATATGAGTTTGTTCTGGGGTTTACGCTTACAGTAGGAGAGATCACGACGGTGTCATCCTTCTTCTGAAAATCACGGTAGCGCTTGTTGGACAGTTAGGATTTTCAGTGGATTTTGAGTGTTTCAATCGCGTCTCTTTAAAGGAGCCCGGACTTTTATCTTTTTCATTGGATGTGCGTCTCAGGGTGAAAACGAAATTCAAAGAGTGACGCTAATGAGGTTCGCATCTTCGATGTACGTTCATGAGTTGGTATCTTTTGAGCTGTAAAGAAAGTTATCCTCAGCAAATTATCCTAATTATCAGATAATTCCCATGGTAATAATTGTTCGATAAGGTGAGCAGTTTATCAGTTTCGTATTAGCCGAAGTTTGACCTCATATTAAAGTAAGTGATTATTGTCTAATTTTCAGTATTATATTATTTACATGGATTGATGAGGTTCTATTTGGGGATTAGGTATGTGGTCTACTTCTCTAACATGACAGGTGGTCTACATACTGTTGGTTGGTTAAGGACTTGGTGTGGCACTAGGCATGGCTATGGTACGTGATACCTGGTAGCCGCGGTGAATGTTAGTGAGTTAATGTGTCCTATGTGTGGCTTGCGTTGGGTGGTTTCATAGAAGGTTGTGGTGATTCCTGCTGCATGTCTATATGTATTCAGTGATCTGGTAACGGTTTGACATTGATTGATGTACTTCGGTCATTCAGTAGCCTGGCTCTTCTTTCGATAGATACTTGTATGACGTCTAAGTCGAGATTAAGAATTTGATTCCATAAAGGTATTACTTCAGTCTATGGTTCTTGGTGATTTTGATATTATTGGAAGGCTCTAACATTAAAGACAGGGCCAATACTGTTCAACACTTGAAAACGCTATCAATGATTTACAAATATGAGCTGAAAACATTATAAGCAGTGCAAAATCATTGACCTACATTGTAACTTTTGAGCAACTAGATCATGTAGTGAGTTACTTTATATCTAGGTTTCGGTGTCAGAGTTTCCCCATATCCTAGGGTACCAGGACAATGGTCTCTTTTGGTGCATGACTTTTAGGGGACATGAACCAACGGCGTTTATAGTTCAAATCGGTAGTTTCGTTGAATAAGTGTTGCCATTGTTTGTATCTTAACGTGTGAACCTGAAATAAACAAAGTTACATATTGCGAGTGTAGTTATGGGATTCTTTGGTTATGATTCCTAATGACACAAGGTAGATGTGGCATTGCAAGGTATGATCTCTTGCCTTCTGATATTGGATGGATACCTAATTGAGCCTATTGAACAAAGACGGCACGACATTTGTTTTAACCCAGATCAGGGTTATGCCAGTATACTATATATCTTAGTTCATTGGATCTAAGGGGGTGTGAAACTCGGCGGTTCACGGTTTTTAAAAAATAGGTCCGTTTTTTCCCTGACCGCCAGAGTTCATACCCCTTTTTCTGGCTTTCTTGAATTACTATATTAATGTATACTTTTATGTAATTTTATTCCTGTGTTTAAAATTTTCGTGCAGGTCCCTGTGACAATTAACGTCAATTGGATCTAATGCATTTTATTATATGCTGCATTTTGTTTAGCTCGGTTGCTAGATTAGTACAAGAACCCTAGGTGACCTATTTGACTTAATAAACATTTTGTTTGGTGCCTCAAGTGTACTGGGTTATGATAATATTTGCTCTTTTGCTGGAGACGTCATCGGGCACGCTTAGAAGACGTTTGTTAGAGACTGATATTTCGGGTTGCTTGCTTCTAAACAAAGATTTGGGGGTACTACGAGTTATTTCATTTTGGGCGACAGAGGTTCCCTTATTCTGTTGAATGTACAGTTTCTGGTTTTCGGTCCGATGTTTTTTTAAAGTTTTATCTCTGGTCTTTAAGAATCTGCATTTAGACTTTTGGCATAAATCTTCTTTAAAATTGAAATAAAGATTTTAAATGGTATAGACAGTCTTAACAAAGTTCCAACAAGTAACTTATACAAATTGTAACGTATTTTATTTACATTTTGAACGGGTTTACACATTCGATCAGTTTCAGAAGTAAATCGTTGTATAGGATGGGGAACATGTTTTATAATTAAGACAATCGTGGTTTTTTGCGGGTAGTTAACTCTCGACTGTTTGGGGTAGTTATAACATCAGTAATACTGTATGGTTGAAAGGGAACATCATTAAACTCGGTATTTAAATGGTACCAGTGTCTGTTTTAACATTGACTTCTTTCTAATTCCATTATTCATGTTGTGAATGTGACTTGATTCCGATTTGACTTGATTTGTATGAATGCTGGTTGAGGTAAATTTTAATAAGACACCTTCTCACGCTTTCTATAATACATTTTATCAATTTGTTCCTGGTGCCTTTGTTAAACTTTGTTGTGTATCTTAGATATTTTGATTATTTGGGTGAAAATGGGTATGAAATTATCACTACTTTGATATCACAGTTTTAAATTTTTCTGTATGATGTACTTTGCATGGGGTTTAAAATTGCTCACTGTGTCTCTGGTGCGTGCTTCATGTCAGGGTATAGTGCACTATAAAAGGAAATGAGTTTTCACTATTGATGAGATGATCGACAAACAGAGATACTATTCGTGCGCAGTCCCTCCCAACACTCTTCATACGTTCACAACAGACAAGGTCACATTCCACAGTCTATTGGAGGTCTTCGGTCCCTTAAATGACCTCTGGCGGTGTGTAGATTAGTGACGTTAATCTACCAATTAACTCTAAACTCTCGTTTTATACGTTTCAATTTATACCACGTCCGATTTATGTTCTTTTTGTGTAACTTTGGTTGGTGGGGTCTACGAGATGTGTGTTGTGTCCCTGGTGACGGTTATCTACTCGTTTATATTCAAGTTCTCATCAGTTGAGGCAACATCTTCTATGTGTCATGTTAATTCTCATATTTAATGGTTAACTGGTTTTGAACCTGGTGTGGGCACAAATAATGTTTGGTGTTCAAGTATGTGACGTATTATTTTGAGATACGCTGTCAACTCCGATTCGGATAATAATTTTATTAACATCGCAACGCCGGAGACCACAGGGAAATAATAAGAGTAAGGAGTGATATCCGTCTGAGTTATCATAAAGTGTATCTATACACTTGAACTTTACATGGCTGCTCCGAGCATGTCGGCATTCTAGATTTTTACCTACAGTATTGCGTGTGTAAGAGGTGATTTGTTTGTATAGTAGATGATGCCGAAATGTTTTCTCTCAATTAACGCCAGATCCCCGTGTTATTTGTAAGTGCATTCATTTCCCCGTGAGTTAATGTTCGGTTCGTGGCATTCCATGTTACATTATATCTTCAGTATATGGTGTTTCTCTAAAAAGAGGCCCGATTGTCCTGTTCATTCCGCACAAGTACATTGAGCCATATGGAGATTATTTGATTAATGTTATGGTCGTAGCAATGCGTGACTTCATTTGGTACCTTGAGCATGAGGAGTTTTTAATCTGATTTATGAAATCATCAAAGGGGAAATGTAGTTAGAATATTCGGGATTTAATGAGAATATATCTATCTTTGATTTTGTAGTTGTATATGCTCGGTAAATTTATAGTGGAAGATGTTATCTCGATATTACTTGATTTATTTATATTTATCATAACTAATTTAATCTATCATAGATCCCATTATATATAGCAGTATTGTACAGCTTGTATTGCTATACATTTTCCTATAGCGGAGCGGTTTTAAGGTTACTACGCTTTCTCAAAATACTTACCATGTTGTCATGACAAATAAAATATTCTAAAATGAAATATTACGCAAATAGTTGCCTGTCAATATGATATATATATTTCTAATTCCACAATAGGTGTATTCTTCAATCAACTAATTATAAACATTAATTATGCGTCGCTTTGTTCCGTGTACACATACATCCGGTGGGCAGTACCATCCTCCATGGACATTCCCTCTCTATTTCAAGTGTGAAAATGTGTCCCACGGGCACAGTGATGACAAAGTCTTAATGGAGTAAATGCGAGAATTACCACTCTACGTCACTCTAGGTACTATAAGTATCTAACTCTTCTTCATCTAACTTTCAATGTGGGCGATCCTCACCATCTCACTCCCATAGTCCGCTACGTACATGAAAAATCACAAACGTATTGTCTAAAACACCATTGCACACACGCCACCGGATAGTTGTGACGAGCAAGCAATAAGGTTAAGACAATCTATTATTTTGATATTGTGTTTCATATGTAATGATTAGATATATGATATGCCTTTTAGATGAATACCTTGATTTTCAGTGACGAAATATTCATCATGTTATGTAATTTGCATTGATTGTATGACTTGGTGCGTTCATATGTACAGTATCTATTGACGCTTTTTCGTAATGTTGATGGTGAGATTTTGGATTTACTGTTGGTCTTGTATTTTCAGGCTGGACGACCATGCTGACTGACTCGGTGCCATTGGAACTAGCCAATTGTCCAAGAGAGAAAATGTTCCAGAGGAGTTGATTAGATCTGCAGGCATACACGCAACGGAGAGAAGTGGAAAACTACTCTCATTCGTACTGCAAATTCTCGGCGTGTGTTAAAGACATCCGAATTGACTTGTTAATAGACAATCTTTTTAAAGGATAATAATTGGTTGCCCTTCTTCTCTCTGTTCTTTTTATATCATTATATTCGTTCATGAAGAACATAAATCAATAGATTCGTATGATTGATCCATTTAAATAGTATATGATGGGCCAGATTATTACATAGAAGACATAAATGGTCCTGAAATAATTACAGAATTAGTCCGAGGCCTGAATAGATTGACTAAAGCGAGGACCCAAAATGTGAAAAACAGTAGGAATGAGAACGACTACCAATATTGGTTGTTCTGTTTAGCTTGCGTTAGATTGTCCAAGAACTAGTTATTTCGCTATGGAATTGGGTGATCGATAAAGAGGTCCAGAATTCAGCTGCATGTTTTGGAAATACAAAACGGTTTTACAATGTAGTGGCTCCATTAGCAGGGATACTGATTTGGATATGCGGACGAATTCCATACAGGGGCCCAAACTAAGCAAAGCCTGTGAGTTTGCTTTGGTAACCAAAGCAACCATAGTGGACGCATATCTACATTGTAGAATGTGCCCAAGTAAATAGTGAATGTGGGCCCAATGTTGGCTATGCTTTACCAATGGGAAATAGACCTATTTGTTGTGGGTGGACCACAACCATTGATTCATAATACAAGCGATGTCAGCGTTGGTGAAGAAGAGACATTCTCAAGCATAAATCGTTGTAAATGGTATACAGATGAGAAACCATATGTACAGAGCAATATAAATCATACACACGCAGCCTTTACAATACAACACACGACAAATAAAAGCATAAAGTTATGTATTGTTCTTCATAAAATAATAAGTGAGAGAGCTAAACCTATACTTAGCATTTGAATTTACCCATTCCTAAGCATGGGGATGAGTGGTACATAAATATGCTCGGATCATTTAAACCCCTGACCGATATTGAATTATGTCAATTAACTAATTGTTACTGAAATACAATGCACTTACAGTGATTTCCTACAATGGTTATATCCATAGTTTACATTCAATAAGGGTGAATGGCTAAATATTGGAAGTCCGTTATTATTTCTGTTATCTCCCATTACATAACCATTTGGCAGAAATTCCATATGAAACAAATTAAAAATGATATATTGGGGCCTTAAGATAATAGAAAGTGGATGTTGTGAAATAAGATGAATCGAAATGATACATCTAAATTATGCTGTGTTCGATTGAATACTAACTTTAAATGGAACACCACATTGCAACCCAAGAAAATGTCCAGTAACCATCGATTTTTCTAAGAAATAATCTTCTCCGACAGATCTTGTTATTCTGCATACGAGTTTTCCCCCTAGATGGTTTACAAATGCCAATGCACAGTTTTTGTTTATTTCCGGCTTCAACGAGCGTCTCCGAGCATAATTAATGATATGTAGGTCAGAATGAATACCTAAAAACGACTTCACAATTCAAATGTCGTATTTGGCGAGTTTTATAACATTTGTTTCTAGGCAAACGTATGTAGCTTAAAACTCTATCTAATAATGTATAGTAATGTAAGTGTACAGTCTCCTTAGTATCGTTGCAAATGCCCATTAATCAAGAAGGATGCATAACCGTGTTTGCTTTGGAAGATAATATAATCTTTAGCAAAGCAAGGTGCTGACAATCAGTTTAAATATCTTGTTTTTGTTTGCCATGGTCATAAGTTTTGTTATATATCGTTGTCCATGCAACGTGTGTTTGAAAAAGGAATACTAACACAAAATATAAAGTGAAATCAAAATTATTTTCCCGATAGTATAATTTTATTGTTGGTTTTGGGTTAATGGTCTGTAGCAGTATTTTTCTTTATAACATATGTAACGTTTAATGAAATAGGGTGTGGTATACAGGTTTTAGTGGAGTCTCCAAACGTTAGACTCCAAAATGTTAATAGTATTAAAACCTGAACAGGTTTTTTTTTTTTTTTTTTTTTTTTTTTTTTTTTTTTTTTTTTTTTTTTTTTTTATAAGAACAAAGGTCCGTCTTTGCCTTTTTACGAGTTATCTGCCTTTAGAGTAGGTGCTGAGTGTGACGTCATTAGTTTTGTCTGCGAAAAATACGCAGAACGTTTTTGCGTCAAAAACACATGACATCAACAATAAAATCCTTTCCTTCAGAAGGGCATAACTTCAGTAATAGTGGCAAATGCAGAATATACAGAAATTTTAGTGTTGTAGATTTCTCGAAATTATTTTTCTTGCTTTAACGCAGTTTAGATAATAATTTGGTCAATTAATAGACACCAGAAGACATGGCTGAATAAAATGTAACAGTGAGCTTTCAAGATAATCTATCATTCTTTTTTGTTTATTATTCTTGCTTTAACGCAGTTTAGATATAATTTGTCAATTAATAGACCCAGAGACATGGAATGATAAATGTAACAGTGTGCTTTCAAAGATAATCTATAATTCTGAAGACACCAATGGAAGCATTACTGTTATAATTATAATCTGTTATGCTATATGATTTGGTTTATATTATTTGATATACCATGTGGAAAAAACGCCATGATGTTGTCGTTCAGGTGACTCAGGAAATGACATTGCATACTTGGAATGTATTGAATATAAGGTTGTACAAAAAACGACTTTTTTTTGTTTTTTTTTTTTTTTTTTTTTTACATTTAATACATTTTAAATGTGTTTTTTTTCTTTTTGTGCACTTGTAGTGTGTTTTATCTTGATTACATTTGTATTGTGTAACAGATTGCTGTTATTTTTTATTTTCTTGTAATTTAATGAATACAGTTGATAGAAATCTGTGTGGTAAATATCCGTATATGAATGGCATATACGATACCATACAACTAATCTCATCGTATTTGCTTTTTAAGTATGCTCATTTTCTTGCACGTTTATTATTCATTGATTTTTTAAAAAGATCTTATTTGTCTACATGAAGATTACCGAAGTTCAAATGTATTTTCAAATTACTATTGTGTTGAGTTTTGTTTAACTGTATATTAGTATGATATAAACAGTATGTGTACCCATACACTATTGGATTTTGGTCCGATCATGATAGTTGTTTATGGTAAATGGTAAAAGCATAACGAAAAATAAACCATATATATATATTACTATTCTTAAGGAATGAAGGTTCTATTATGAACGCAACGTCCTACAGTATAAACATTGACATATTACAGACATTCCTAAGTGTCTTTTCATTTTTTTTTAAGTTAATACTCACAATAATGATATTGACCATATTGCATTTACAAAGTTATCTTCCTTTGCGAGTAGGATCCGATTGTTACGTCATTATTTGTGAGCGCAATTGACGGTCGTTTTCTCTGAAAAGATATGACGTTACGCTCTGTTAACATGACGCACAATCCATACCTATCCGCGGGAGGGCAAATAACTCTGTAATATGCAAATACGGAATCCTTCCTCGTCTAGACATAAGTGTCACATTTATCATGATCATTTTCCTCTAGACGGAAATGAAAATTATTCCCTGGCATTTTGAACAGTATTGCGAAATTAAATCACATTGAAATAGGACATATATCGATTAAATTCCAGACTCAAAATAGTTCTTATTTCTCTCCGTTTATCGTTGTTGCCTATAGTCCCTGTAAGGATGCTTGAGACGGATTTCCTGAGAGGCTCGTTAGTTTCTGAAGGGATGATATCCAAATAGATAGCCTAGTAAATTTAAGAGAAATATTAGTTTCGATGGTTGAGGGAGAAGATGCTTCCTACAATCAACCGCAATTTTATGTGATACTATGGACGAAATTTTCATGGTCATAAAGTGTTCAATAATTGATGAATCACCATTACGATTGTTTTATAAAAGTTAGTAGATATGCATATTGTAGATTTAGGTCACGTTCAAAGTTTTCAATGGGATTAATGTTTTATTTTAACAACTAGTGGAAACAGGAAAGCGTGCTTTAGGAGTCGAAATGAAAATCACACCATCGAAATTTGCCCTTCTAGCAATAATTTTTGTTGTTCAACTCCATGGCCTGGTAAGAATGGTATGATTTAAATTTTCCATTAATATATGGCAATTCCCATTATCAGAAGAGCTCGTTAAGGGGGCGATTCCCTTTCAGTTACTTCCTACATCAACAGGCTAGCCCTGACACCCTTTTCCCTTTGGATATATCACATACAATAACATGTTTTCACTACGGTAGCTTCCCGGTTGTTCTTCTAGGCCATACACGGAGAATTTAACTGTTGTTTTTCAATATTTAAGGGTAAGTTGTACACTATAAGGCAAATACTGTACAATAAATTACATCGGACTTTTTTTGTTATACTATTTAAAACTTTCTGATGAGATAACAATCTTAAAAATATTAGTATTTTGTCCATATATGAAGACTTTGGTCCTACTACGCCTTTCCACTGAACATATGAGCTCTTTAGACATCATAGTTCAGCTATTCCTTCCGACGGTTACATACAGTGCTAGTCCACGTATTGTTTTTCTTTTATAAGAAGGAAATGGCGAATACTAACGTGAACACATGTACATTATGGCACAATGGTTAAAGGTTCTTAATAATGATACACGCGTAATTTTTTGTAATTTATGTTGCTTTACTAAAACTAATATGTAGTTGTTTTTTTCTTTTGAAGAACTATTTGATAAACAAGCTTTCAGATATTCGAAGGCGAGTCATTTTTTATCGTGTATGCTTTCGTTTATATGACCTTCTGCTGTACAAACGGTTGTCATTTAAAATGTTTATTTTCTCTGTCAAAAGAGACCAATAATGTTATGTGGTATGATTGGTGTAACATTCCATTTGTTTACACCATACGTGTAAGTTTTATTAAATCTATCGTGATATATCGGTGAAAATAAATAATATTTAAATTTATAAGAATGGTTTTATTTGTTTTCTTTTTAATTTTTCCTATAGATTTCAGATTTTAGATTTGCATTATAGAGGCACCAAAACTAATCTAAACAATATCAAGTTTGTCCAAAAACCAATACCGCAAGTCCTTGCACTATTTTTGTGAAAGATATGAGCGCTATCAAATTTCGAAAAATATAAAAACCTGTTTTTTCTCCTTAGGTTAATCTGTTTCCAATCCGTAATACCCCCATTATTTGATAAAATAAGATATAGGAAAAAAAAAAAAGCATTAAAGCCGCCAAGAGGCCCACTGTTAGCATTATTCTAGCCTGACGCTCTATATGATTTACAATAAATTAATCCTAGCATAAATAAGAAGTTGGAAATTCTAAAAACGTTTTGTAAAAATCTTCTCTTGATTTTGCAAGTGAAACAATTATGAACAATATCCTTCAGGAAATATTTGTAAGGGTGAATTTAATGGAATCTGATTTTAAAGCAAATTCAATTAACTCTTCTTCAACACAATCTAACATGTTTAGCGTAAAATGATTTTTACTTAACGCAGAAATATTCCCTATTTTTATCTTTATATTT
>SAYR01016830.1:113942-133446 GCA_004382745.1 Argopecten irradians irradians | reverse complement strand
AAGATGCGGCTGTGGCGGCCATCTTGGATTTCGGATCGAACCCGGATAAAACTGAATAACACTTTGTTTGCGGACACATGTTCAGAGATTCATTTTCAGTGCAAAAGTGCTTTCGGGCCAAATTGCACCGGTGAAACTTGAGAAGAAGTTCAAACATGTGAAAAGTAACGCACGGCGCACGGCCGCACAGGCGCACGGCGGACGGCGGACGACGAGGACGAAACATCGGATGGATATAGGTCATCCTGACCCTTGGCGGGTCGAGATTGGAGAAAAATAATCAACAGAGCGCATGGGCCTTTACGGTCATCTGATCATTGCACAAAACAACCAAAGTACAGTATAAAGTATTGGTTAACACGTTAATATAACAATACGGAATCCTAGTTGAATATGACAGTTTCTGAAATAGGTAAATGTCATTTCGTTGAAACAAACTTTGGTTAGCCCTTCATCCACATATGGTTGTAACCCAATTACGGATTTTTTAAGCGCAAATTTCAGCCAAAGCTTCCATTTCTGGACATCCGCACACATACGATCCAGGGCGTCGTTAGCTCAGTCTTTATAAAATATGATTGTCCTCACCTACAAGTTCCCCTCTCAGAATCAATTAAAACCCTATAGACCAATGTTTCTGAGATTGGAGACTAAACAGACTGAAAACAGGAAGTGGCCCGCGCCATCTTGGAAAACCCAAAGACTTAATTGAAAATGTATTGCATGTTGTTCGGCATTAATTAAAACCTATAGACAATTTTCATTGACGATTGGGACAAAAATTGAAACAGAGTGGGCCAGCTACATTAAGAAAAATTTGCCTTTGGGGCCCCCACACCTCAGCCCTAGGGTCGACAGGACTCTTATATAAAATGCGATTGCCTTCCAATGGATGTTTCACACCAAATATGGATGAAATCCATCAAGGATGAAGACTAGTAGGATTTTGAAGCTCTATTAAGAAAATTTCCTTTTAGGCCCGTCCCTCTGTCCCTAGGGTCGGACCAGGCTATTTATATAAATATGATTTGTCTTCCCCAATGATGGTTGACACTAATATGGCTGACAATCCATTCCAAGGATGAAGGAGGAGTAGGATCTAGCGTTAAATTAAGAAAATGTGACCTTTTGAGCCCGGCCCTCTGCATAGTGATTCGGATCTCATATTCATCTTATATAAAATATGATTTCCTTCACCCAATGATGTTTCACACCAAATATGGATGAAATCCATTCAAGGATGAAGAGGAGGTAGGATTTTAAACACTTCAATTAAGAAAATTTCCCCTTTTGGAGCCACCACCCTCTGCCTAGGGGTCGGACAGGCTTCCATTTATATAAAATATTGATTGTCCTTCTTGCCCAACGATTTCACACCAAATATGGATGAAATCCATCCAAGGTGAAGGAGGAAAGTAGGGATTTTAAAGCTAAAATAAGAAATTTGCCCTTTCGGGCCCACCCCAGCCCTAGGTTCGGCGACCAGGCTCATTAATATAAATCGATGATTGTCCTTCCCCATGATATTTTAAACAAATATAGATGGATCCATTCAAGGATGAAGGAGGAGTATTTTGGATTTTAAAGCTAAAATTAAGAAACATTTGCCCTTTTTGGCCCAACCCTCAGCCCCTAGGGGTCGGACCAGGGCTCATTTATATAAATATGAATGTTCCTTCGACAATGATGTTTCGCACCAAATATGGATCAAATCCATCCAAGGATGAAAGAGGAGTAGATTTTAAAGCTTAAATTAAGAAAATTTGCCCTTTTGGGGCCCGCCCTCTGCCCATAGTGGTCGGATCTATTTCATTTAATAAAATATGATTGTCTTCCAAATACTGTTTACACACAAATATGGATGAAATCCATGCCAAGGATAGAAGGAGGAAGTAGGATTTTAAAGCTTAAATTAGAAAATTTCCCTTTTGGAGCCCGCGCCCTCTGCCCCTAGGGTCGGACGCAGGCTCATTTATATAACATATGATCTGTCCTTCCCCAATGATGTTCACACAAATATGGGATGAAATCCTTTAAGGATGATTTGAGGAGTAGGAATTTTAAAGCTTAAATTAAGAAAATTTCCATCTTTTGGAGCCCCGCCCCTCTGCCCCCCTTAGGGTCGGGACTCCCCCCAAAAGCTCATTTATATAAATATTAAGATTGCTCTTATTCCTCAAACGATGTTTCACACCACAATTATGGATGGAAATCCATCCAAGGATGAGGAGCAGTAGGATTTTAAAGCTAAAGTTAAAGAAAATTGTGTCCTTTCGGGGCACCCCTCAGCCCCTCGGGATCGGACCAGGCTCATTTATATAGAAAATATGATTGTCCTTCAATGTATTTTACACAAAATATAGATGAATCATTCAGGATGAAAAGCAGGATAGGATTCAAAGCTAAAATTAAAGAAAATTTGCCTTTTTTGGGCCCCATCCTCAAGCCCTAGGGTTCGGACCAGCTCATTTATATAAAATTGAATGTCCCTTCCCAAATGAGTTTTCAACAAATATGGATGAATCCATTCCAAGGCTGAAAGAGGAGTAGGATTTTAAGCTTAAATTAAAGAAAATTTGCCCTTTTGGGGCCCCATCCCTCAGCCCCTAGGGGTCGCGACCAAGGCTCATTTACATAAAAATGATTGTTCCACCAATGAGTTTTCACAACAAATATGGATAGAATCCATCAAGGATGAAGAGAGGCAGTAGGATTTTAAAGCTTAAAACTAAGAAAAAATTTGCCCTTTTGGGGCCCACCCTCAGCGCCAAGGGGTCGCACCAGGCTCATTTATATAAATATGATTGTCCTTCCCAATGATGTTTACACCCAAATATGGATGTAAATCCCATTCAAGGATGAGGAGAAGTAGGATTTTAAAGCTTTAAATTAAGAAATTTCTCTTTTTGGCAGCCGCCGCCTCTGCCCCTAGGGGTCGGACAGGCTCATTTATATAAAATTTGATTGTCCTTCCCAACCATGTTTAACCCAAATATAGAGAAATCCATCAGGACGAAGGAGGAGTAAGATTTCTTAAAGCTAAAATTAAGAAAATTCTTGCCCTATTTTTTGGGCCCCATCCTCAGCCCCAGGGGTCGGACCAGGCCTCTTTTATATAAAATATAATGTCCTTCCCCAATCGCATGTTTCACACGCATAATATGGATGAGAATCCATCCAAGGATGAAAGAGGAGCTCCAGGATTTTAAAGCTTAAGTTAAGAAAATTTGCCTATTGGGCGCCATCCTACCCCTAGGGGTTCGGACAAGGCTACTATTACAAATAAAATATGATTGTCCATGCCCAATGATGTTTACCACAATATGGATGCGAAATCCTCCAAGGATGAAGAGGGAGAGTATAGGATTTAAAGCTAAAACTAAGGCAAATTTGCCCTTTTGGGGCCCCCCCACCCTCAAGCCCCAAGGGGTCGCCAGGCCTCACTTTATATAAAATATGATTGTCCTTCCCCCAATGATTTTCACACCAAATATGGGATGAATCCATTCAAGGATGAAGGAGGAGTAGGATTTTAAAGCTTAAATAAGAAAATTTCCTCTTTGGGAGCCCGCCCCTCTGCCCTAGGGGTCGGAACCATAGGCTCATTCTTTATAAATATGATTGTCTTCCCAACCATGATTTACACCAAATAAAAGATTGAAATCCATCCAAGGATGAAGGAGGAGTAGATTTTAAGCTTAAAATTAAGAAAATTGCCTTTTTTGGGCCCATCCCTCAGCCCTTAGGGGTTTCGGACCAGGCTCATTTATATAAAATATGAATGTCCTTCCCCAATGATGTTTCACACAAAATAGATGAATCCCATCCAAGGAATGAAAGAGAAGTAGGATTTTAAAGCCTCTAAAATTAAGAAAAATTCTGCCCTTTTGGGCCCCACCCTCAGCCCCTTTAGGGGTCGGACAATGCAGGCTCATTTATATAATATGATTGTCCATTCCCCAATGTGTTTTTCAACACCAATATGGGATTGATCCATCCAGGATGAAGCGGACGTAAGGATTTTAAAAGTAAAATTAAGAAAATTGCCTTTTTGGGCCCCACCCTAGCCCCAAGGGGTCCGGACCAGGCCTCATTTATATAAAGATATGATTGTCCTTCCCCAATGATGTTTCATACCAAAATATGGATGTAATCCGCCAAGGGTTAAGGAGGAGTAGGCTTTTGTATAAATAGTCTTACGCACGACGCACGGTGGCCGGCGCAGGCGGACGCGCACGGCGGACGGCGGACGGACGCCTCGACGACGACGAAAACCGATGACAAAGGTCATCCTCGACCTTCGTCAGATGCCTAAAAAAAGGAAGGTGGGACAGCGACATCTTGGAATACCAAATCTTTACGAAATGTTTGCATGTTGTTCGGACATCAATTAAAACCCCATAGACAATTTTCATTGAGATTCAGAGCTGAACTTAAAACAGAAGTGGGCGCAGGGCATCTTGGAATACCAAAATCTTTACGAAAATGTTTCGCATGTTGTTGCATAAGTCTAAAACCCTATAGACAATTTTCATTGAGATCGAGACTGAACCTAAGCCAAACAGGAAGTGAGCCAGCTAAAATAAGAAAAATTTGCCATTTGGGGCCCCACACCTCAGTTCTAGGGTTCAGCCAGACTCATTTT
The DNA here is from genome assembly GCA_004382745.1 of Argopecten irradians irradians. NCBI lineage: Eukaryota > Metazoa > Mollusca > Bivalvia > Pectinida > Pectinidae > Argopecten > Argopecten irradians. The sequence goes on along the minus strand of SAYR01016830.1, from coordinate 128,801 downwards.
TATAAAATATATATTTGTTTCCCATGATGTTACACACCAAACTATGGATAAAATTCATCCAAGGATGGAGGAGGCAGTAGGATTTTACAAAGCTAAAATTAGAAATTTCCCCATTTGGGGCCCCACCCTAGCCCTAGGGTTCGGACCCAGGCTCATTTGTAATATGATTGTCCTTCCCCAATTGATGTTTACACCACAAATTGGATAAAATTCATCTAAGCGATGGAGGATGAGTAGGATTTTTAAAGAACTAAATTAAGAACAATTTTCCCATTTAGGGCCCCACTCTCAAACGTCCTAGGGGTAGCGTACAGGCTCATAATATTCAATGGATTGTCCTCCCCAATATGTTACACATCCAAATATGATCGAAATATCTCCAAGGATGAAGGAAGAGTAGGATTTTAAGCTAAATTAAGAAAATTTCGCACATTTGGGGCCCACACCTCAGCGCCCTAGAGGGTTGGACACGCTTCATTTACATCAAATTATGATTAATCCTTCCCAATAACTGTTTTACACTAAATATAGATGAAGTCCATACCAGGAAGGAGGAGTAGGATTTTAAAGCTAAAAATTAAGAAAATTTTGCCCTTTGGGCCCCACCCTCAGCCCCTAGGGTTGGACCAGCTCATTATAATAAAATATGATTGTCCGTCCAAATAATGTTTCACACAAATATGGATGAAATCCATAAGGATGAGGAGAAGTGGATTTTAAAGCTAAAATTAAGAAAATTTGCCTTTTTGGGGCCCTACCCTCAGCCCCTAGGGGTCGCGACCAGGCTCATTTATTATAAATATGATTGTCCATCCCAATGATGTTTCACACAAATAGGAGAAATCCATCCAAGGATGAAGGAGAGTAGTAGGTTTTTAAAGCTAAATTAAGAAAATTTGCCCTTTTGGTGCCCACCATTCAGCCCTAGGGGTCGGACCAAGCTCATTTATATAAATATGATTGTCCTTCATCAATAATGTTCACACCAAATATGATGAAATCCATCCAAGGATAAGGGGAGTAGGATTTTGAAGCTAAAATAAGAAAAATTCGCCCTTTTGGGCCCCACCCCCAGGCCTGGATCGGACCAGCCTCATTTTTAATTATAAAATATGAAATTTTGTTCCCCCCTTTTCCCCTAATGGATGTGTTCAAAAACCAAATATGGTTTGAAAATTCCCATCCCAAGGGGGCGGGATTACAAGAAAGGAAAAAGGAGTAGGATTATAAAGCCTAAAATTAAGAAATTTGCCCTTTTGTGGCCCCGCCCTCTGACTTTAGGGGCGGACCAGGCTCATTTACATAAAATACTGATTGTCCTTCCCTAATGAAGTTCACACAAATATGGATGAATCATCCAAGGATGAAGGAGGAGTAGGATTTTTAAACTCAAAATAAGAAATTGCCTTTTGAGGCCTGCTCTGACTAGGGGTCGGACCCAGCTCATTTATTAAATATGATTGTCCTTACCAATGAAGTTTTCAACCCAAATATGGACTGAATCCATCAAGGATGAAGGAGGAGTAGGATTTTAAGCTGACATAAATAAAATTTTGCCCTTTTGGTGCCCACCCCTCAGCCCTAGGGGTCGCGACCCGGCGCATTTATATAAAATATGATTGTCCTTCCCTAATGATGCTTCAAAAAATATGGATGAAATCCATCAAAGGATGAAGGAGGAGTAGGCTTTTGTTAATAGTCTTACCGCACGACGCACGGCGGACGGCGGACGGCGGACGGCGCACGGCGCACCGACGACGGACGAAACACGATGACAAATAGGTCATCTGACCTTTCAGGTCAGATGACCTAAAAGATAATTCCTGACTCTTAAGCTTCTGTTACAACGCACATCAAAACTTTACTTCACATTGAAACACATTAAACCTGATTTTGGTCCCATTTTAAAAGTGACAGCATGCAATCTAGCAAAAAGCCGATAGACATAGTCCGTCAGTAATTATTTAAGTTTGCCACATTAGAGTAGCTTATGAAAATAACAATTACCGTATGCATGTTGTCTTTCCCTATATACTGCAACCAAGAACAAACTTTTTACGACAGTCTATAGACTGATAGAGCTAATTTACAGGAGATTTAATTTAATTTTTTCCTATATTCCTCGTTTCACTTGAATTCTGTGAATTCTTACGTACTGACGAATTTTCACAAATTTCAATTGCCGTCACATACAAAAGTTCTAAAGATTACAGAGAATACATGAAAGCACAAAAATTAAATCTGTGGCACATATAGTGATCTGACCCCAAAAAGCACCCCCCTCATTTTGAGGCTTGATTCATTGCCAGGCATAATTAAAGGACCAAAACGTATAGATTTTGTAACTATTTCGTCTTATTGCACTTTTTCAATTTTTTAAACGCCTGGAATGCTTATTGGGTCGAAAAATACGAAAATCCCTTTTCCCTTTTGAAAAGAATTATTACAAGGAGAGGATTATTAGTTTAATGTCCTTTTTACAATCAGGGCAATTTAAAGTATATTGCTGCTAATATCACAGACATATACGTCACAGAGATATCAAAATAGCCATACTCTCCTTCTAATTCACGACATATACGTCACAGAGATATCAAAATAGCCATACTCTCCTTCTAATTCACGACATATACGTCACAGAGATATCAAAATAGCCATACTCTCCTTCTAATTCACGACACATATGTCACAGAGATATCAAAATAGCCACACTCTCCTTCTAATTGACGACTTATACATCACAGAGATATCAAAATGGTCATACTCACCTTCTAATTGACGACTTATACGTCACAGAGATATCAAAATGTTCATACTCACCTTCTAATTGACGACTTATACGTCACAGAGATATCAAAATGGTCATACTCACCTTCTAATTGACGACTTATACGTCACAGAGATATCAAAATGGTCATACTCCTTGTAATTGACGTTTTATTTAATGAAATAACCAGGTGTAATCATGTTGAACAATAAGCTATACTGAAGCTATTAAGATTTTGCATATTACAGAGTTATCTGCCCTTTTGGATAGATATTGATTGTAAAGTCATTTAATATTCTGTGAGCAACACATCATATTTATCAGTGAAAATGGCATACTGGTAATTCTTGCTCGTGAAGTAATGTCGTCACAATCAATACCTACACAGAAGGGACATAACTCTGTAATTTGAAAAGAAAATGTACAGCATTGATAGTCTGTTATTTAGATTTTTTTAGATTTTAGATCTACCCCAATGTTTGCTGTTTGTATAAATATAAGATTTGATTTTAAATCATTTTATAAAACCATTATTTCCTCAGCCACATGTTCCCAGAGCCTCGTCCGATATTTGCTGGTGGAGCCAACGACCATTACGTTAGGGATGTGACCTTTTGTAACAATGGCCTACAACTAGCTACAGTCTGTGATGATGGGTAAGACTTTTCATGAGGTGTAGAAATGATATTCACAATCAATACCTACCCACAACGGCAGATAACTTTGTAATATGAAAATACAGAATAGATGACATAAATTTTTGCACTTGATACTATTGATGTAGGGCTAGTACTTGGAGAAATTTAGCACTTGATAATATTGATGTAGGGCTAGTACTTGGAGAAATTTAGCACTTGATACTATTGATGTAGGGCTAGTACTTGGAGAAATTTAGCAATTGGTACTATTGATGTAGGGCTAGTACTTGGAGAAATTTAGCACTTGATACTATTGATGTAGGGCTAGCTAGTACTTGGAGAATGTCTGGCACCTGAACCACTTAATTCCTTTATAATTTTAAACATATATAGTTTTAATTTTAATAATTGAAATGCAAATAAAACTAATTTAGAATCAGTTGATTCTAGTAAAATGTTACTGCAGGTCTGTATGTCTCATGTTTCCTTTGTTAGTTATATTAAAATGCAAATTAATGTTTTTCTTTTGCTATTTATATATTACCATGGATTTGATTTCTTTGTTAAAATAAAAAAAAAATAAAAACAGCTGATATTACCTTTAATTTAGACTTATGTTATCTACATGAATGTGTGTTGTAGACTTATGTTATCTACATGAATGTGTGTTGTAGACTTATGTTATCTACATGAATGTGTGTTGGACAGTTTTATGTGTGTATAGTTGTCATTGAATTAGTATTTTACCTCCTGTTTTAGGTATATGTGTGTGCGTTGGACTGTTTTATATGTGTATAGTTGTGTATATTAGTATTTTACCTCCTGTTTTAGGTATATATGTGTGTGTTGGACTGTTTTATATGTGTATAGTTGTGTATATTAGTATTTTACCTCCTATTTTAGGTATATATGTGTGTGTTGGACTGTTTTATGTGTGTATAGTTGTGTATATTAGTATTTTAGCCCCTGTTTTAGGTATATATGTGTGTTGGACTGTTTTATGTGTGTATAGTTGTGTATATTAGTATTTTACCTCCTGTTTTAGGTATATGTGTGTGGGTTGGACTGTTTTATGTGTGTATAGTTGTGTATATTAGTATTTTACCTCCTGTTTTAGGTATATATGTGTGTGTTGGACTGTTTTTATGTGTGTATAGTTGTGTATATTAGTTTTTTACCTCCTGTTTTAGGTATATATGTGTGTGTTGGACTGTTTTATGTGTGTATAGTTGTGTATATTAGTATTTTACCTCCTGTTTTAGGTACATGCGTGTGTGGGACCTAGAGGATACCAGTAACCCTAAGTCTGTGGCGGATCACAACAATGCCCTGTGTTGTAGTGTATCACTCAATGGACACACCATAGCTGTGGGGTAGGTACTCGGTCTCTCGTATTACCATCATGTAGTATACATGTACACGAGTTTATGGTGAGAGTTTGAGTATCAATTGTATACTGCAAAGGTGTTAAAGAACTATTGATAATTCTGAAAGTAGATATATTTTATAATATTACATGTTTCTAACTTTTTATACAAAAACACATTTTATGAAAGTAAAGATCTGTGCATCCTGATCTACCATGTAATTGTTGTAATGTATTGCTGTTTGCAGTACCCAAGTTTTGTATGAAATAAATAGGGTTCTGAACAGAATGATAAGTGTATATTGACCATGTAGTTCTGTCTTCCTTTGTGAATTGTGAGGTAATTCCTGTGTTGTAAAGATTATCATCAAAATCAAAAGCTACAATCTCATTTATAATAATCAGTAAATAATATCTGTGCCATTATTTTTGACATTTTGAAAAACAACAGATAGCTTCCATTATATGGTACAAATTTATGAAAGAAACATTTTGGTGTATAAAGAGACATTCCAGAGCTATCTAGAATTTGTCCTTTGTATTAAACTATCTTGGCTTGTTCATGCGATTTTGATTGATTGATAGAGAACCCTATACAGATACATGTATTGTCACCTGTCAAAATCATTCAAATGGAATCTTTACATGAATAACATCAGTATCAAATTTTGAAACAAACTTACATTTTGTATTAAAGGAACAATTTGATGAACCTAACTCTGTCACATAGCCACGAAGCAAAATATGACATAAATGTTTTGTTCTACATTCCTTATGAAACATATAACAAGAAATATTGACAAATTCCACGACATTGTTAAGTATTTTGATTGATACCGTTGATCAATACGATTAAGCAGGTACAACATGTCACTTTACCAATATATCCCAGCCAAAGTCCGCATGTTAAACAAATGCAATATATAACCACTGAGGGTTGATGAAATTATTTTTAGACAAGAACATGCTTCTGATAAGATAAACACACTACCGTAAGAACAATTTGATTAGTTCTAGACAAAAAATGTCTTTAGTACACTGGTAGGGACCAGGGTTCGGCATACAAGACATCTGACCACTATGTTAATGGAGGATAGTAAGCGAGTTTGAACAGTTCACATACATCTCATTACAGTGGGCATTTCCTGCATATCACAGTAAAACCAACTAATTTAAATTTCTATTAGAAATGGTTTGTTTCCGATATGTGTGCAAATTTTAATGTACTCTTACACTGAATTGTCCCTTTAATAACATAATTGCATCCACCTAAAAACGTAAGCAGCTTTATCACATAACTGGCCCGTCCAGCCCTATTATACACCCATGTCATAAATATGGTAAGACGCTTGCAATACTATTATGACGTCACATATAGAAATGACATCATAAAATATAATCTATATTTAAGGTCACAGGATTGTCCCCGTAGACGCGAATATCACATCCGAGCCAGATTTCTACTGTTTTATATAGAGACCAAATTAAAAGTTTCACTTAAATTTCTATTAATAAAATATGAAATATATCAAGCTCATTACACATTTTGATATGCCACTCGCCTAAAGGCTTGTGGCATATCAAATTATTGAAACCCTGTGATAAATTTCATATTACATAGCCACTTGACATAGAAGATCCTCTATTTACATTCATTATTAGCACATTACACTGCTAATATAAGGTCATTGATTTAATAAATAAAAAAGGAAAAAATTTTGTTAAAATTTTTTTTTTTTAGAAATTATCAATATGAAAGCTTTGATGGCAGAAATTTTGCTTTATACTGTTGATTCAAGCTATATCTATATATATGTCGATTGCAGCAAGAATCATATGCATGTAAAAAGATCCTTATTGATCAAAGCATATATATTGCTGGCATATCAAATTCCTGCTTTAAAATCTAGCAAAGACCAGTTATGAATACATTTTGTCTCTTCTTTCATCTTTTAATAATTCACATCATCTTATCAGAAAAAAAAGAGACCAAAACAAACAAACAATCTTCAGTGTAATTCACATTTAATTAATTAAAATTTCCCAAGACTGAAATCCATGAAAATCTATCATAGAGATCTATGAAGAAATCAGCAATAAAGAATATATATAGTGTCAATGTGACCAGTACTTAAGTTAATTTCAATCATTATTTTTCATTTCATGTTGCATTGTACATGTAATGAGAATACTGTTGTAATCATGACGTACGATAATGACTTTTAGTATTATGTACATTGTAGACCATTTATGATAAGGTAATGAAGCACCTTGTAGGCCAATTAGGCCTCTTGTCTATATATTCACCCACTTTAATACTAGTATATTTTTTATCAGCAATATTATCTTTAGAAATTTACAATATTTCCAAAATGTAAGAATTCACATTTTTGCAAGTGCATACATTTTCATCAAACACTGCTTTGTGATATAGAACTGTACAATTATTTTGCTAGCTTCGATTTTCAATTCCTTTGCTATATCAGAATTATTTTTAGATCACTTTATGAAAGAATTATTGAAAAATATTTAAAGAATGTCTTTCACCAGAGTTGAATCATTTCAAACTTTCTGTTTTCCTGAAGAAGAGTAAACATGGTTTATTTACAAGAAAGCGTGATTTTGACTAAACATTGGAAATAGTAATTATTTCTCTTGCATTGATGAAGACAAAATGATTTCTTTAATTTCTGCGATTTATATATATTCATAAATGAAGAGATATCTACAGTATACCTACACTAACCCTATTATGAATTTAGGATCCATAAATTAGTTTGATTGTGACTTTAACTAACAGTATGTTTAGTTATACAGCTTGTATGCATCACCAATGACAATTGTTGGAAACTTTTTGCTTTCCTCATTTCCTTATCATACCCATGCTTGGCCTATAGGCCAAGTTACTAGTTTGGTGCATATTTTGTTCTGCAGAAGTGATCTATATGGAAAATAGACTGTACAAGATGTACAAAAGAAGTGTTTCCACTGTCTCGAGCTGCGCGGAAAGGCAAAACTTTCCAGCACAGCCTCATGAATATGCAAAGTGAACAGTCATGTGACTGGTAGTGTATGGGAGGTTTGTACCCGTGGATATTTTATATATATATATCATGTATGTATTATACAAATCTATGTGATATATCATTTATTCACTATGACTTAAACACAGTGTTCAAGAATATCTACTATTAATTAGCACCCTAGGTCTATTTTGAAATAGATACATAATTACCATCTTTTAAATATTGATATTTTCTTGAAAAATATTTTATATTATATATTATCATGTTATATGAAGTTTATGTTAACAGTATTATGGTAAAGATGAAAAAATTGGTATAAAATCATTCAATAATATATACAAATGTCCAGGAATATGTCATAAGTTTTAGAACAATTTACATATGATTTAGAGATTGATAGATACAGTTATTAGTTGATATGGCTCTAAGTTTGTTCTTGTTGAACCTTGTAATTTGTGTATGAATTAAAAAATTATGTTTATGGCCTCGTGATAAAAGTTTTCCCGCCCAAGTATTACCGAGTATAACGCGGTTTTAGATGTTGAAGAGCTGTCCCCAGAACAGTACTCTTAACATGTCTATCTTTATTACAGGGACCGAGACGGAGGTGTAGCCTTCTACAGAACCCCAAACAAAGTGGCAAGTCTACAACATCAGACACGCCGTACCATCCGCAGAATTGTCCCATCCACCATGATCGACTTTCTCCACACACCATTGCGCCTCAAGGAGTACCTCAAATACCACAACATCTAGATAACTGGTCGTCAAGGATCTGTAGTTGCAAAAGCCCGACAATGGATCACCAACGACATGTGACCATATGAACATCCAACATCTAGTGTTCCTGGTTAATAGACAGACATCAGATAAAATGCATTACAACCGATCATGACAAGTGATCACTACAGATCTGTTACCAAGGATACGCGTCAACAAGGAGTTTACCTCGGTGACTGATCACCAAGGATTTGTTACCTCTTGGAACACTCCTGGTTCATAACAAATATTGTTTCCAATACATGTACTTTCCAGTATCATTCCAGCCTCACAAGTGACATTTAACAAATAAAAAAAACCTGTTTTCCATCATTTCTACATTAACCACTTCTCCACGGTGATCGTACATTTTTCATTGATAAAAATGCAAATTTTTTCTTCGTTTTGAAGATCTGACTCATCTAAGTATTTTGGGATTTTTATTAGAATGTAAATGAAATCTTGTGATTATAGTTTGCGAAACAAAATCACACATTTTTTTTTTTTTTACGTACTTTGATAGTTAGAAAATTGCATTGTAAAAAAAACTTATATTACACTAAATATTCAAGCTTGGTACTTTGTCTTATAGCTAATATATGATTACTTCTGTCTGTCAATGTGTATATGTGTCCTGGTCTTTCATGACCAATTATACAAACTGTAAGCTTTAATTCAACAACGAATGTACCTCATTGTGTTTGAGCAAGTGTGTGATAAGTTTTGTGATTCTATATTCTAACAAGCTTTAAATATTCATAAAAAGTGGAAAATAACATAAAAATTAATTGTTATAAAATACATATGCTGTTCAATGTGGTTTTTTTTTCAAAATTATATCAACTGTATTTGCTTTAGAAATGAAATGGCTTGGTATGCTTTTACCACGGAAGTCAATATTTCAGTATAGTTTATTGTATTTTGAGTCTGTTGTTTCTAATTATGAAAACAAGATGGTCTTTATACGGATGTGCCTTTAATTATCAAACTTTTATATTAATTAGCAACATTCACTGATGGGAGATGTTTTATTTCCTATAAATGTGGGGGACTAAATTTACATTATGAGAAGGTTTTGTATTTTGTATAGACTTGTCCATGTTCTATTAGTGGTATTATCACAAATTTATATCCTTTTCTGATTATGTTGTCGAAAAAATGTTTGTTTTTGGATTGAATTGCATATTGCAAGCCTAAATTTTCTAAAAAAATTGATAATATTAGTTTTAAAACTATGATTGTGTATATAAAGTCCCTGCTAACTGTTCAATGCTATTGTTTTTTAACTCGTTCACCCCTGAAGACACATTTAGACTCTTCTAAATCAAAGACTAGATCAGTCCATTATGAAATTTCAGGGATGAATGAGTAAATAAACAATTTCCAGCTATAATGACCTTTGTGCACTTTTTTTCGTTGTGATGAGATATGAGAATTATCATCAGCATTCCTGACAATCCGAAACACACTCCTTTTGTTATGTTTGTTTTATTGGAATCTTTATAATTTTGACTGTTTTAAAATTTGTTATGTAGAAAGGTTGTATCCTAACAAAAGCACCACAGAAAATTCAGTATTACCTGTAGGAATGCACGTCAAACATGTCTATAAAGACCACCCAATGGACCAAGGAAAATGGTCAGGTGGTCTTTATACACAGGGAATATTGTGTTGAAATGGTCTTATTAAGCAGGTGGTCCTTCCTCAGAGGTAGTCACTTGTTCAGGTTTAACTGTATATGTAACTGCGATGGCTAATCACCGTATAAATTTAATTTTTATGTCTCAGGTTTATAACTCTTTTCAAACAGTATTGAATAACTTTAAGCTACCAATATCAAAATGTACCTATCCATATTCTTTATACTTATCAAACAATCAATCTATCAGTATTTAATTATTTGTTTAAATTCTGCTTGTTTTCTTGCTAGAAATTGTATGACTATCAGTTATTTTAATTAGTCATAAGGTATGTCAAAACAAGTGAAATTGTTTGCAGCGTGAACACTTTTGCTTATTATCACTTTCTTTAAAGATGCTTCATCGCCGACAAATAGTATTTTTTCTCTATCAAAAACGAAGAAGGAGATTAAATATTTTTCTTCAGTTACACAAGTTACTTACTTTACTTCAATACTACCATTGAAAAGTTTGAGATTCTAATTTTACATCAAGATGAAAATATTGAAAAATAATTAATTGCATCCCGAAAAAATTCCGTGGCACTATATCCTATATGGAAAGAAGTACTGATTGAGCATGCACCAAAGACAAAATGCATTATTTTTGTATAATTTTTTGGTGTTAAATAGACATTTATATACAAGATCAAACACTAATTATTGTTCAAATGATGAGTATCGTTTATGCTCTGTCGGGGGTGGAACATCTTTAAATCTACATGTATTTTGAATGCACTCTGATTAAAACTAGATCTCAATTTACCATCAGATACTCTAGTACTGTAGTGTAGAGTATCGGACTGTAATCAAAGATCTTGTTTAAATAAAAAAACGAATGTATCCACATGTAAATATATTTAATAACAAATTATTACAAATTTTGCATGAGAATGATTTCATTATAGAATCAAAATGTGATAATTTGGAAAGCTAATTATAATTAGGTCAATGAAAAAATCCACAAACGAGACATACCCATATTCATAGTACAATTTATTGTGTCCATCCATTTCTTTCATTGTCTTGAGATGGACAGTACTCTATGTTATTGAATAGAATTGATTATGTTTTCAGATTCATATCGAAGGTTGTTGAAGATGTGATGAATCTTATGTTCTCATTTTAATTGGTTAATGGTTTTATCTTTTTGAACATATGTTTATATATATACTTAAAAAATACACCTTATCTGTTAAGTTTGGTTTTAGTTTGTCAGTCATCCAGCTGACTGTCTGCTGTGGTTTTGTTAAGGAGATTGATTTAGATTCCCTGTCCTACATTTGAACATGTACATACATATTATGGTTGTTTTTTTTCCATATTGCTTTTTGCATAAAGCTTAGGAAAGTAATGATTTTTCCCAATACAAAGATTTCTAGATCCCAAAACTATGTAGTTACAATTTACTGTCGATTTGTCACAGCTTCTTGTGATTATGACATCACAAAACCTGCGTCATTATTTGTGATTATGACGTCATGAAACTGACATCATTATTTGTGATTATGACGTCACGAAACCTACATCAAATAATAATCATCGGATAGTGGAACTAATCAACGGTAAATTGGTATACGGTTACGGTATTTTTGTGCGTATAGTGCACACCCACGTATAGTGCGCAGGTACGTTTTTGAGTTTTATTTTGGAAAAAAAAAATTGCAAACAAAATCTGTTTTTGTATCTTTGTTAAAAACGTTTTGCATTGCCTCCAAACACTCTTAAAGAACAAAATCAAATGGTTCTTAGCTTTTTGTTTAAAGAATACAGATCTACAGTAAAAGACATCAGAAACTCTTTGTTACTAGACAGTAAATGTACTTCTACTGCTTGACTTCTGGGATTTATCGGTTAAGAGGTTTGAATTCCAACATACAATAAAGTATTGCAGATCATAATGCTATTCAAATTGTTCCTTTACCAAGTGTAAATTTTGAAAGTTGCAATTTAAAAAGCCAATGTCTTCCAGTAAGCTAAGACTGATCAGTTTTAAAGAGAAGTGCTAATAAAATTATAAGTTTGACCCATATAGCTTACAACTGTGGATATGTACAAGGCATATTTCTTTGACCCTTCATGCCCAGTGCTTATTACCGTACTAATTTGTAATGCTATAGACTTAGTGTTAATACAATATAGTACATCTTCTTTGTCCATGTTTGTAAATATAATCATGTATAGGCTCACTGGTTATATAAACACTATCATATTTTACTGTAAAAATTACACCTGTTTTGATCAATCATAAATTTTAGTTACTTCTGGGATAAGGGTGGTGGTTTGTCAGAGAACAGATTTCATCTCAATCGGCGGGTTTTGTTCTACAATACCATATGATATATAAACTGCCAGCTTGTCGAGAACATATCACTTTATAATCATAAACACTTTAAATACAATCATTCATTAGTGTCTTTAAATCTGATTTCTTAATAATTTATCATTATTCAGTTCATACGTCTTTCGGTATATCTGCTTTCACCTGGCATATACTGCTATATATTTACTCATTCACCTCTGAAGGTGCATTTAGATTGTTCTAATTCAAAAGCTGGAATAGTCAGTTTTGTAATTTCGGGGGTGATTGAGTACCATTTTGTGTAGATAGCAGCATTCAAACCTCTCCGTGCTTTTGTATGTTTTATTACATATAGAAAACATTAGGATTACTAAAGTGTGAAAGGCAATTTTTGTTTTATTTTTATTTTTTATTGATTTTTTTCGTTTGCATTTATTTTGAAAAGTAGATATCCTCACATACTCATATTGTTATCATCACCAGACTGAAACTATTTGTAGGATTAAATTTTGTCGTGTTTTATTTCCACTTTTTTTTTTTCTCAGAAAGAAATACATGTACTTATAAAGGATGGGTGTTTCTACCAAATAGTCACATTTAATTAATTCTTCATATTGAATAACTGGTAGATTCAGCTTGTATATGGATGGTTGTACACATACAATGTAGCTGGCGCCACGCATATTAAATATTATACACATGTACATATAATTGTTTACTATGATCAATTAAAAGTTATAATTAAATGATTTTCTTATGTTTCTCACCACTTCTGGAAACTTCATTGACTAAGAGCTAATGTACATTCAACAGTAAATTGGGATATTTTGGCATTTACATTGGCCGGGTGAGCTTATGTCATGTTGCAGCGTCCGTCGTCTGTCCGTCAATATTTACTTTGATCGCTACTAGTCAGAGTTTTGCATGGATTGTAACCAAATTTTGCCACAAACATCCTTGGGTAAAGGGGACCAGAATTTTTATAACTTTTGGCTCTGTCCCCCCGGGGGCAGGAGGGGCGGGGCCCAATAAGGGGAGTTAGAGATAAATATTAAAGTTCTTCGGAAAAGAAACAATGAACCTGTATTCAGAACATTACTTGACATTACAAACCAGGTGAGCGATACAGGCCCTCTGAGCCTCTTGTGAGTTTGCCTAATCCACAAAAAACCTAATATATAGGCAGGCTTAGCAGATAATGCTGTTACGGAATTATGTCATTGACTTCAAGGACAAAGGTCAAATAAGTGCCAACTTAGCAATAGATTATCCTTTACGGAGAAAGGTAAAACATCTGCAGCCCGGTCACCTCTCCTGCATAAGAAGGGCACCATAGGCATTGCCGGCAATGTCAAGTTCATCATACCTCTAGGATTTGGCGATCTCGAGCTCCTTGTAGAGGTTTTCCGTTAACAAAAGGGGAGAACATTCTTGTAACAACCAGGTTTATGTGTTAAACCACACTTCTCACTCAATTTCACCAAGGGGGTAATCGGGAGCCAAGCCTTGCGCAATAGCACCGATGCCAACATATGCATACTGGCATTTTTCCAAGGGAAAACAAGGGAGTCCCATAGTCTAGTATCCTGTCTGGCACAATTTTTTTTATAAAAAAAACAGTGTCACACTTTGTGGTATAAAATATCAAAGTAATAATAAAAATATAAAAGCAAAGGACATGCACACACTAGAACTACAACTTCAACAATATGTAGGAAAATTACAAATTTTGCTTTACATTTCCAAGGTCAACAACCGTCAGCATGCATTTCTGTCAAAACGAAAACCCCACAGTTAAATCCTATTTTATTCAAAACTCTCCGTTGTTCTTCATATTAAACATTTGAAAGATAAATAAATGGTCGAAGGCACTTCTGTGCTTCATTTTCCATACTGACCGGGGGGCAGATATAGACCGTGAAATGCTTCTTAGCACCTACTCGACTACGATTGTCTAGGAATCGGCTCGATAGATGCTTAACCCTATCCAGAATCGATGATTACGTCTTGTACTCAGAGGTTTTCGAACAACACCTGATAAATGCCTCGACGAAGAAGCTAATGAGCCATTTCTAAACGACGATGAACGAAAACAGACTTACAGTATGCTGCACAACTTCCGACCAGAATACTCTGTGTTCAATCTTGTATTAAACCCATATTAAAATATCTTCACACAAAATCAAAAACTCATTTCAACTTTTGGCATTAGAATAACAAAATATCTACAAAATCTAAATCTAAGTCTAGAACAACGCCCTAGCTCATGCAATATATCTGTAAATGGGAGAGCAATGTCCAGTGCATTATCCGAATAACATAA